>JANSVI020001544.1:616610-629895 GCA_025434765.2 Erythroxylum kapplerianum | reverse complement strand
CAAAATTCAATGGAGCAATAAATGCATTCTTATTGCCTGATCACGTCAACCTATAAAGAAGCATCTTATGCAAAATTGGTCTTGTGTTGGACGTGTATTGTGTATGACTTCGAGGATTGCAGTATACCGTGGATTAAGGTTTTCATTTTACAGAGTTGTTGATTCAAGGTTGTGCATTTGTTGTGATTGAAATACACCATGGGGTAGTTTCTAATTTTCCAGATTTGATGTTTTGAAATTGTGCGTGATTTTTTGGTTGCATCATTCTTCATTGGCTCAGCGATTATTAATTAATTTCTTTATAGGTTGTGTATACTTCGTGTTGGTGTTTATGTGAATCAGTCCATTGTTGTTACAACGACTTCCAGATCTATTTCAGTAGAGCAAAAATTATCAGGAAGTTGTTCTTTTCTATCTCAAGTGTATTTAGTTTTTGTTCTTTATTATTTTAATAACTTAAGTTATTTGTTTATTGTTATTTTGTTAAAAGATTGATTGAGAAAAATCTTCTAGTGAGGTTAGTACGAGGCGGTCGTACTATTGGGTGTGAAATTATTTCACGAGAAGTGAGGTTGAGAGATAGTGGCAAAGGTTGAGTGGTGTCGGCTCAGTAAAGTCTTGGGTAAACCTATTGTACTTTCGTGAAAGTATTAAGTTGGGTGAGAGCCCTGTAGACGTAACTAAGGTGTGCCGAACTACATTATCAAATTTTTGATGTTTTTATTATTTCGGTTTTACTTGGTTTTATTTTATTCGGGCCAAAGAAGTTTACAAAAAGTTTGTGAAACAATTAACCCCTTTGGTTTTTTAGGATTCAGTGTAGTTTATCATTCTATAAGTTGTAACATTCATTCATAATTTTAAGTCTTTTTACTAAGTAGTTTTGTTAGTATTTTTTCATGAAAACGAGTAGCTAAAGCAACAAAGTAGGCATAATTTAAAAAAGTTTTTGTAAATTTTAAATAAATAACTATTTCGCTAGCCTTTAGGTTATGAATAGAGATAGTAGTCAGTAGACAATATGTAGCCGAGTAGCTAGATCAACATATATCACAAATTTGTGCCTTTGCATCAAATAATGACGTTCTAACCAAGAAACTTACTAAAAACATGACTTACTCGAGTAACCAGATCGACATTCATCATCAATTTTTGACTTCATGTAAAAAGACTAGGTCCATTTCCACAAAAAGTAACAAAAAAAGAATGTTTATAATAAAAACCTACCAAACTTATAAGTAGCTTAACTTCTCATAAAAAAAGTACCTTAGATTAGTTACAAAGTTTTATTGACTAAATAATTATTAATGTGCATATACAATTGAAAAGGGTTAATAAACTTGACATTTAAGTTGTGATTAATTTGTATATTTAGTCCAGAGTTTATAGATGCTGATTTTGCATGTTAATAAATTAGAACAACTTGAATTACCTCATTATTGCATTATATGCTTTGTGTTTTGTGTTGTTTGTTGTTTGTTGTTTTGTTTACTTGAGAACAAGTAAACATTTAAGCGTGGGGATGTTGAAAAGTGTAAATTGCATTATGTTTTAGGGCATTTAACTGTTAATTTGATTATTCAATATGTGCTTATGTTAGAATTATGTTAGTTTGTTAATTATTTGTGTTTTAAGTATTTTATGGGACAAGCTTTTGAGCTTAAATATTATACTTTTGAGATACCTTGATATGTTTGCTAGTATTTTCAGGGTTAATATCAAAGAACAGAGGTATTATGCGTAGTCGCTTATGAACTTCACGTTTCGAGAGACTTGTTGAACCTTTCAAACCCCAAAAGACCCTAGGATTACCCAAAAAATAAAATATTATATAAAGAATATTAAGAGGAGCACAAAGGAGATTTTGCATTAGCCACACTTGAAATAAAGAGAGAATACCAAGAGGAAGAAAGAAGAGGAAGGAACAGGAAAAAGAGGAAGATGAAGCTGACTCAACGTACTTCCCAACTCAAGAGATTTCCCGATGTCACTGCCTTCGATCGTCTATTCTAAGTCATTATTTCCTTTTTGTTTCGATTTTATTTATATATAGAATTAAGATAGATAGTATGATGATAGAATTTGAAATATTGATGATGTTTTAAACTCTCCTTCGGGATTTTGTTTTAATTTAATGACAATTTAGTCGATTATGTTTATTGGATGAATGTAGTGATTTGATTGCATTCTTGCATAATTCGGTAATAAACTAAGAGGATGAACTGAATGAAAAACGATTAAATCGGATTAATAAAATTTAGGCAATTTAATAGAAACCGTGACAAATCATAGTGGTAATTATGCAGAGAGAGAACCCGTGTGATGTTCTGATAATTTATTAAAGTACTTCATATCAAATTAAGGTTTTGGATAGATATTGCAAATTCCATAATTTGATTAGGTTTATAATTTACGAGTTTAATAGTTATAACTCAAGAGAGAGTAATCAGCCTTAGGATAGTCTAAAGCCGATACTTTATTGACACATAATCAACTAGGTTAGCATTAATGATAAGTAAAATTCCCTTTCTCATAAATTGGTAAACTCCTTAGGTTAATTTATATTGTGATTGTATACTGCTCACTTGTTAATATTTTTTATTTAATTTCTGATTTGATTGATTGAACTCAATTCTCGTAATTTATTTATGTTGCACAGCTTATTTTTAGTTTTATAGTTTTTCTAACCTTATCCTATCTCATGGAATCGATACCTTTAATATTACACTACGAACCGTGCGCTTGTAGAATATTGAGGGTTTATAAGATTAATACTTACCTCGATTAATAATTTGTATCATTAATTAATTAACTAAGAGAATCAAGTTGCATTGCAATTTTGGCATATAAAGGACCCAACTCAATGCCAAGCTGTTTTCGAACTCCACACGACCCTTCTTGGTGGTAGTAGTTCGATCTCCATTAGGCAAAGTAATATGAGAAGGGCTTATATCATATTCATCATGTAAAGATGCATAATTTCCATTCATACTTGTGTGACACACCACTGTCAATTATCCAACACATGGGACTTTTCTTTTTTTAACTAAAAAGGAAGATACACGATTAAAAACAATACAGCGCGAAACCAGGCACCCTAGCTAACGTAGGGTTCGCCGGTATAAAACGCCCTGCTGGTCTCGAAGGAGGGATTCCAGAACGAACGCCGGGAGATCCTGAAGAATGTGCAATCCCGAACTGAAATATGTCGCAAGAGATGTCATCTGGTCCGCACATGGGACTTTTCTTACCATTCAATTTCTTTGTATTACTGCTTGTACTTGTTGCATTGTTTTTAATTAAAATTTTCATAATTTGCTATAGTTGCTCATTGGTGACACCTAGGATGGTAGCACGTCCCACTTCTGTACTATTTGCCGGGTTTGTTTCCCGGATTGGTTGTCCACGTCCCTGTGCGTGGACTGCACTGGCTGAAGCATTCCAACATTCTCTACTACCACCTCAACCTCCTCTACTACCACGTCCTCCTTGATCTAATCCTTGTGGGTATCCAATTGTTTCATAACATCCAATTGCCTCATGACCCTTTTTTCCACAATGGGAACAACACAAGTCAATCACCATGAGTACCAACCCCTCGTTGAATTCGTTCAGGTTGATTTGTGGTCCCCTGCCCAGCACTGACTTTCCTGCTTGGTCTGTACAGCAAACCCGACTACATCTCCTAATTCTTCTCGTCCCCTGGCGACAGCTCTATATCGTTCTTCTTGAACAATCATAGAGTAGACTCGATTCATTGTCGGCAAAGGGCCCATGCTCAATATGTTCCATCGAACAGTCCCAAAGACTTAATCAAAAATTGATGGGTCTTCTCATCTTCTCTCTCCTTGATGAGTTCAGCCAAGGCTCCGCACATACAACATTTGCATTTGTATACAGGAACCTCTGAGTAACTATTCAATTTGTCCCACATACTCCTGAGACTTGTAAAGTGTCCAACAGCAATTTGGTCGAGTTTAATTAGAATCTCACAATCATATTGTCCACACAGAGTCATATCACTTGTTTTCTTATTTGCGTTTGTTCCCAATCACTTGTGTGATAATGTATTAGTTACTACGCTTAGTTCAGCAGTCATGTTACTTAATGTTATAAATACCGTATTAATTTCTGTGTTACTTAATGTTATAAATACCGTATTAATTTCTATATTAGATTTGGTTCTGGTACGATACTATACCGGTGTATATGTCAATATTGAGTAGTGTTTTGAATAATTTTTTAAATTTATTAAATAGTCTTTAAATAATTTTTGAAATTGTAAAACAGTTCCTCAATATATTGTATTATATTTTACATCAACCATATCTTTAAAATCATAACAATATAAATTTGAAATAACAACAATCTATTAATTTTTATTAATATTACTTTTCATATATTTGACATATAAATATTCACCACAACTAATATGGAAAAAATCATATAAATATAAAATTAAAGACAATACAAAGTACTTAAAATATTACAATTTTATTATATAATAAATACTATTTCCAATAAGAGCTTGTTTCGAAGAAACAACCAATTAAAAGTGAAGCATATAACAATAATATTTACAGTTCTATTTATATTGATTGTGTATAATTTAACATATACATCAAATATAAGTGAAATTAAAAAAGATGATAAATGAAAACTTGAAACTTCATTTAATCAAATATCTATTTAAATTGTATTGACCTCAATTCTCATTTAATACAAAATCTTCACTATTGAGAGGAGCTTCATCATCACCATCATATAAATCTATTACACTAAATGATATGTCAATACTTTATTATCCAAAATTATCTTCCAAATCACTCTCATCTATCAAACCTGGTTCTTCATAAACCTAACCTCCCAAAAGATTGATATGATCAAGGTAAATTGAATTTATAAAACTATTTGTTCTATTAAGAGTCTTAGTAAACAAGCAAAGTTAAATTATTAAGAAACTAAAAAATTATATTTAAATTTACAATGATAATAGCATACATTTCTCAAAGCTTTGAATTGTTTCAAACAAAGACCAAGTTGTTCATTTTTTTGTATTCAAATCTATTCTTTTTCTTGGGAATGATGAATTCAAATATAGGTTAATTCCTTTCGCATCTTATCACTCATGGATTGATTCAGAATTCAAATTGCAAATAATTGCAATTCTTGAATATTACTCCCGAATTGGTTCTACTACGCAACTGTAAGACAATAAAAATAATATTATAAATAAAATAAAATAATGATTAATTTCTAATAAATAACAAAGGTAATATATATAACAAAGAGTAAAGTTTTCATTTCTATCTCTTATTAATAACTACAAGATAAGAAAACTAGGGAGGAAAACCCTATCCCTACTCAAATTGAAGTTTAAGAAAGTTAACCCAACATAACATCAATTTAGAAGAAAACTTTAGTGTCATAGCTGATGTGGCAAATTGGAAATATTTAATCTTTCATTTATAGATGATTTAATACTTCTCTTTGGAGTTAATTTTAATTGTTACATATCGCACCAATTATCTCGATATGTTCTACAAGGTATCAAGATTGTCCATAAATAGGAACAAGAGTTAGGTTTTGATTTATGCTAGTGCTCATCATTTATCATCTTGGTTAGTTGAAATATCTCATAACGTAAAACTATGCATACCCCAAAAAAGGAGGCTTGGTAAATTGCAAATCCAGGTGGTAAATAAAATGATGCTGACTAAAAGAATTTGGAGAATTCTTAATAACATGTAGCCCTCATGGGTCAAATGGTTGCAAGGTGATTACTTAAAAAAAATTGAAAATTTCTAGAACTTCAAGCCCATATTCGACACGTGATGGACTTTGCTACAAAATTTTAGTTTGATGACATTTTATAAATTGAAATCAAAGTCAGAGTCAGGAATGGTCAAGACACGCAGCATTGGTATGACATGGGGGTAGTACAGAACAGTAGTCAATAACGTTAGTCTTACTTCCATTTCCAGTTTCTAGTTCAGCAGCTGTCAACCCTTACAACATTTAGCATGTTTTAATGATTTTAGGTGCAAAAGAAATGACACATGCAAGGCTTGAGTTTCCATGGCACTTGGACATTCACAAATAAAGACTTCAGCATCCACTAGCATAAACAAACTATAGAACAGCCCGTATCAGCCAATTTCTAATGATAAAAAGACGGAGGAGTTTCTGTCAAAATCTGCGTCTGCAAAAAGCCAGAAGAATTCTTCCAAAAAAATTCTGCATCTGCAACAAGCTTTTTCAATGAATCCTTTCCCTGGCCAGTGAAATAACATACAGATAGTCTAACTAGATGGGGACTTTCAACTCATATTAAAATAATAAAGTGGCAAGGCTGCAGGATCAAGCTCCCAGAAATCTCTCAGGCTGCCATTCCTCTCATCAGTCAGTTGAAAAGAAGGGATTTGGTGGGAGAACCTAAGAAGCTCGGCATGTGGAATCACCGACCTGACAGTTGAACTCTCTTTTAATTCAGGCTTGAATACCGAATTGAAGCCATTCACACGTTCCAGATGCAGAACTTTTATTCCCGTTTCCAATGTTTCAAGGACTTCCACCACATCATATTCACACTTATCCAGTTCTGAATGTTTAATCCCCAACGACCAGTCCCTATACAATGCCCAAACCTGACCGTTCAGAGGCAGGATGTCATATTCATCTTTCTTAGTAGTACCCTCTACAGTTACCTGATGGGAGAAGAGATTAGTGGATGTAAAAGAATCCAATTTACCCTTTTCAACTCGAAATCTGCCACAGCAAACAAGCATATTTTCATCACTCCATCTATGAATGTGCTTTGATGGGCAAGAAGCAAGCCATCTTAAATGCAGCTTACAACCTTTGGTGGAACTAATTTTTGCAATCCGACCATAGTACTTGGGCAATCCATCCTCATCACTGTACAATGACCAAATCTGACCAACTTCAAACTTGTCAATGGTTTTTTTAGCATCAAAGTCAAAAAATTCTGCTTCTGGAATTTCAATACCATCATTGATATCAGATCCTAAATGAGCCTCTTTAAGATCAGCTGAAGCCTCATGTGCAGAAGTACTTGCTTCAAATTCCTCCTCATACTTCACCTCACCAGAACATGATTTTGAAGATAAATCAATCGGTACACTATTAGCAACATCAACTCCTAAATCCGCAGGAATGACAAACTCTTCAATATTTTGCGGCAATGAAGCTGGGTCAAGTTCAAAAGATCCCTTTGGTACACCTTCTCTTTCCTTGTCAGCCAACTTAAATGAAGGAACCATATGGGAGAATCGAAGTAGTTCTGCTGATGGAATTTTAAAGCTGTCCTTACTAACTCGACAGAAAACACTAACAAAACCTTTTAGCTTGTGCAAATAAGCAACACATGCACCAACAGCTTCACTGTAATCGGACAAGAGTTCAACAAATTCATATTCATACTTTCTATTGGTGTCAGCATCCAATTTCCATTTAATATCCCAGTTCTTGAAAAGGGCCCAAATTTCTCCCTGCCGAGGAAATATCTTGTACAAGACCCCTTGGTTGTCTTTTTCCCACGATATCACATGAGAGAAAATAAGTTGCTGATCACTAGTTTGAGACTTTCCATGTGTGTACTTACCACAAGAAATTGGCAGGCCTTCATGGATCCATTCAATTTCACATTTGTCATCTGGGACTGGTTCTAGCCAAGTTATCCGCAGTTTGAAACCCGGGGAGAAAACTTTCCTGATTATAGCATAAAATCTAGGCATGGCATCCACAGTATCGTAAAGAGCCCAAACCTGGCCTTCTGAAAAACATTCTTTTTTGCGGCCCTTCTCAAAGTCATTGAAATCTGGCTCATCAAATGCATAAATCTCTGGTCCTGATTTGGGTTGGGAGCATGGATCTGATGTTGAACCACTATGAGCCTCAAAACTTTCCTTCCAGGAATTTTCTTCAACTTTATCTTCCCGTTTCACTCTTGGCGTTTCTCTGTCATGTAAGCTCTCTTCACCTTCTACTTGTATGAATTCGTTCTCATCTTCCCTATTTGTAGCATGTCCAGATTGTTTAGTAGTTTTAGATCCATCTCCCTTCAATGCACTTGTCTTCTGCAAGGAAAAGGATGGCTCACTTCCGTTGGCTCTTTTGGAATGGGTCACAAACTTTTCATCATCATCACTTACGTTTTCATTATACGAAACTTGCTGCTTACGTCGACCAGATCTCCTTGGACCCTCCCCATGAGATTCTAATTTTACTTTTGCTTTAAAATCACCATCCTCATCAAGTATATCATCTTCAGAATCAGTGTTGCTTTCAGTGTCACAATTTTCACTGGATTCTGAATCTTCTTTCCTTCGTCTCTTACGATTCTCCTTTTGTGAATTAAATTCTGCATTGCAACCTTGTTTCTGGGAAAATTCTGTTTTGGGATGCTCTCCATTGACTGTCCCTTGATTACAATTTTCCATTTTGGAAGTTCCCTGATGAGGTTTTCTTTCAGCAAAGGCAGGCCGGTTACAATTAGTTGTTGTTGCCCCTTGCGAGCTCTTTTCATATGCAACAAAGGACTTCCCACAACTTTGACAAAGAAGAGACTTATTCATAACTTCTATATAATATTGGTACTTCACATTACAAAATGGGCAGCCAGTCCAAAAAGTTGCACGAGTATTGGGAAATGCCTGTCGAGCTGCTCCTTGAGGTGGCTGCTGCTGCTGGTAGTTGGCATATGTAAAGTTACCACAATAATTATTTTGAGCACCATAATTCATGTTGAAGATTGTCTTGTTAGAGTGTTTGTGTGGTGGAATAGCTTTACTCATTGAAGCTTTGCGTTTAACATCATGCAAAGATCGTTTTCCTTTGTCTAAAAGCACTCTTTGAGCTTCTCCAATAAGCTTAAAAGCAGCTTCTGCACCTGGAAATCTATTTTTGTCAGGATGTAGCTGGAGAGCAAACTTCCTGTACTGCTTCTTGATCAAAGACTGATCAGCTGTCTCGTGAATCTGAAGGATACCGTACCAATCCATCTCATTCCCAAACAGTTTCGCATCAGCAGCACAATGCACATCACAAACAGTCAGCATCTGAGAGATATTCTCCAGATCCTTATAAAGTTGTTGGGCCTTGAGAGCAAATTTACGAGCTGCCATGAAATCCTTGCTTTGCATCTTACTCTCAGCAATGCCCTTGGCCCTAATAGCCTCTTCTTTATTGCAATCCATCATTAATGAAAACAGTAAAGGGCCCGATTCAAAAATACTCAAATGAATGTGCAAAAACTAGAAAAATTAATCCTAGTGCAGAAAGCATAATAGTGTCACCCCAAACTTCATTCTTAGCCTACCATAACATAACCGAAAACATGAAACATTTGAGGAACCTTAAATGTCACATCTTACGAACCATCATCCCTGCAAATTATACAATCATCAGTAGTGAGACCTCCAGGATTGACTAGGAAAGAATGAAAGGCTAAGAATCAATGAAGATAGACAAACTGGCAGGTAGTAGTCAGATACAATACATGAGTATACCAAACACCAATCATGAAATTTTCACAGTTCAAGATAGAAAACCAATGCAAGGTATCAGTATGCATATGCTAATACTTATTAATGTGAACTGTGCATCTTGCTAGGTGCAAGAAATTTCAGCAGAATAAGAAGATTTTAAAACCTCCTACTTACCCTGATATTATTATACTTTTACTTAAGATTTTGGTATTAGAACCCTCCTACATGTAATAATATTCCGTTGTTGTCAACACAACTAGAATTTTTTCTAACACATATAACATAAACCATAAATTTCACACTCGATATTATATTTGTCAGTCAAGATATGTAGTAAAGGTCAATATAAATCATGCCCAACAATCTAATATCACAACTTACAGAGCCTAATGTAGATATTAACTCTTATCTAGATATTCAATCTGAACTGACCTCCACTAGATAAAGGAGGGACATAATGACACAGATCTTCATAGAAAACAGGGTTGCTGAAATTTAGACTCCAGATTAAAAGATAGGTTTAGAATTACTACTAAAACTAGGAACCGCTCTTACGATTGAAATAGTTAAAACTATTAGTGCCACACCGATAGGTTCCTAAAGGTCACTTCCAGAGTTTAAAAATCAATCCTAATTATAGAAATCACTTTCGGAGAAAGAAAGTTTCACACGTTGAGAAAGTATCGTAATCTATATTGATAATCAACAAACTCTCTAAAAAGTTATTCTTACCAGAAGTATAATAGGCATTAAGAAACTATAGTACAATCATAACACTATTTTGCCAACTCTCAATTGAAACTAAACTCTAACCCTATAGAGATCAACTTAATTATAATAATTAGCTTTAACAAATATACTAGTGCTAATAAATAAAGATAAGAAAAAGGAAACTAAACAAAATAAATAATACGTCTTGACACTGTTTTATATCACACAAGTAATGCATCAAAAGCAGAACCGTTCATCAAATGGGGAATAAAGTGGCATACGGCAAGTACCGAGCCAACAAAATAGACTACATTGCCGCCAAGCAACCATCAAGAATTAAATATTTTCAAGAAAAAAATGTCATATCAAGACTGTCAAAGCTTTTAGAAACCAATGTCTCACATCAATTAGTGATTAGATGATTTAAATCGCAAAACTAATGCAAACTAAAAACCATACTGGTCTCATCCTAACACAATTGACATAATAAAACAACTCATACATCACAGAAAGGCCATAAAAACATGAAAATTTTCAATTCCAGACCTCAACCCGCTTTCAGGAAAAATCAACACACTAAACCCTAGTCTTCAGATACCAAATCCGAGACTCAAGATCAAAACTTGGTTTGTTACGGAGTAAAGCCAACTCAAATTGCCAATTCCGAAACCCAAAACGCAATTACCAAATAAACCATGATTATAATACACAAATTGAAAGAGACCCATAAAAACAACACACTTAAACATGTACCCTTTCACTTATTCAAACAAAACTCCGCGGGTAAGAACATAGAACAAAGCGCGGGAAACAAGAAACCCAGAAAAATAAAGACTAAACTTCGAGTAAAGCAATGAAATTCGGAACTAAGATTGGGAAGCTTACTACTATAGAAAAGACCGCATGCAACAACGAAGCTGGGGGTGGGAAATTAGGAGTCCTTTGAATTTCGGGACAAATACTGCATAGACCCATTTCTTTTCTTCTCGGTTGGTTTGTAAATATTTATAGCAAAAATATATTTTTAATATTTCATTTGCTAATATGTCCCTCCGCTTTATGCTATTTACAGGATATTTTCTTGTTGGGTTGGTTTGTAAATGTTTATAGAAAAAAAGCCATGTTTTTATTTGCTTTTGCTAATGTCTCCTAATTTAAGCTGTTTGGAAAGTAATAAGCCTTTCAAAAGCTACATAAGCAAATCAATGGTACTCCAGTTGTCAGTAATTAAGTAATTATTATTTTTCATACTTATTAAATAGATATAAGGGAATAGTAACATTAAACTAGATATAAATGATTATTAAATAATAATTTAAAATCAAATGATAAATTTAAATGTAGTAGTCACTCAAGACTAATAGTATCATATTTAAGCCAAGGAGAATAAACGAAGTTAATAACAAGAAACGAAGGTGTTGATTACAATATTTTAAAAAACGGACTGAACATTGAACCAATCAAATGAAAAACTTAAGATTCAAAGGTTCAACTGATATTAAATTGATATAAAAATTGATATATAATAAATAATAAGTAAAAATTATAAGAGTAAATAAAAATAAAGTATTTCATTAAAAGAGATATTATGTTTTGAATTTGATCAATAAATACCAATATTTTTAGTATCATTAAAAAATTAAAACTTATATCATCATCTTATTTAAGAATTTTGTTATTTATTTTAATTATAATATCATATCTTTATAGTCTACTAGTTTAATCTTATTTTAGAATTTTGCTATTTATTTTAATTATAAGCTCTTCTTTTTATAGTATACTAGTTTATAAAAACTGGAAAGTTAAAACTTAAAATAAAACAATATTACTCATATTTATTAAAGTTAATCATGTTTATTAATTTTCTTATAAATGCAAGACTTAGGTAGAACATAATTGATTCTACCATTGTTATGAAGTTATAATATATTTATATTCTCGAAAACAATAGCCAACAGTAAAGAATATGACATGTTCTTTTTATTAAAAACCACTCTAGTTATAATGTATTAATATTTTTATTTAATGGCGTTAAGGCATTTGTCTCTCTTCTCTCATATTTGTCCTCTGACTCTCTCTCTCTCTCTCTCTCTCTCTTTGTAACTACAAATTCTAGAATGTTATTGCATCAATAGTTTATATTCTTCTCGTTTTTCTTTCAATCTTGCACTACCACCGTCGAAACTATCCTTGGAAATATGTGAAATAGTGTTGAGTAGTGAGTGTGAAAGTTGGGTATCACAGTGTAAGGTATTTTCTTTGTTCATCACCAATGAAGCATTTTTCTTCCAATGAAGGTCTAGCAAGTTGATTGTCATATATCAGATGAACAGTCGGTTGCAGCAAGTAAAATCTGTGTGAAATCCTTATTTTCGGCTCTTTATGGTTAAGAGAAACTATTCGGTTTATTATTTAATCAGTCAGTTTTCACTAATAATAGTTAAAAGTAAAGCCGAACCAAAAATTAGTCTGGCTCATACTTAACCCGATCAAATTGGTCAGTCCAGTCCGATTCTTACATCACTAGTTTATTAATAAACCTTTTTTGGTTATTATTATTAATGTCACTCACAAATTTATTACTTTTTGGTTGTATTAGTATTTTAGAAAATACTTTGTTGTTAATTATCTTATGGCCATCCAAGTCTTTCCTCCGCTGGAATGGCACAATAATGATTAACAACAAGTCCAACATTAAGCTAAATGATCTCATTCTGTCTGAACGACTTTAAGCTTAGATCCAGATTATCGAACTAGAGCAAGATCCTCTAGTGAATATGGTTACTCTTCACCAAAAGATATTTTAATTAATAAATAAATATGAGTATTATTTTAAAAATAATTGTTCTCGTTATTTTTTCTACCTTGACTCTTTTTTTTCTTTATTCTTCCTTCAATTTTTGTGAAGGCCAATGTAAGGTTAAGAATGACTACATTTTTTATGCAAGAAAGTTGTTTCATCCTTTCATTTGTTGACATTCTTTTTTCCTCTCTTTATTTATTTGTTGTCTAATAAATAAGTGAGCTAATAATATATTTACAATTAACCTCCACATCATTTGTTT
>JANSVI020001544.1:157796-169104 GCA_025434765.2 Erythroxylum kapplerianum | reverse complement strand
ATAAAAGTATAAAATATCAAGCAAAAATATGTCAAATATGGGGTATAAATATGATCAATTGTACATGTATCAAGACCCTATTAAATTTATCTATTCTTAAAGCACAAAATAGGATGCGTATGATCCTACTATTCAAGGAAACTAATCTCTTATCTTGAGGTTCCCATTCTTCTTTTAATTTAGGTATCGTTTGATTTTCCACAACTTTCATTGGGATAAGGGGACTACTAGAAACTATTTCCCCCAAAGTCTACACTTTCGATCATTAAAATGAATCTTATTCTAGTTTTTAATAAAGATAATCATTGCCATCAAAGGAAGGTAGTCTACTATTGCTTTGTCCCTTTTAGTTGAATGATGATAATAAAGCTCCTAAATATGCCATTATTGATCTTTACTAATAGACCTACTATAATACCACTTGTTAGTCTGTAATGGGTGTTTACGAAATTCAACAAATTTTCTAACCAATATACTCAATTAATAACATTCAATATAAACTAGGATGAGAAAATTACTTAATATAAATTAATCAAATAATTAAGCAATTAATTAAAGATGGTAAGCAAGAGAGAGTGCAAACTAATTTATAATGGTTCGACAAACAACCATTGCCTTCATCAACTCCTGGGACTCTTTTTAGAATTCAACTATAATTCTTTTTTCAAGGTGAAAAATAATCTTTTTACGACCTTCTTCTATAAAGAGGAACCCTACTTATAATATTCTTCTAAGGTAAAGAGGAATCTTAATGCCACTTAGATCACCACTAAGTACAATATTCAATACCTCCCAACAAAGTATTACAACTGAAAAAATCTCACTTATTCACTTAATAACTCTAACATGGCTCACTTACAAAAATGTGATATAAAGATGCTCAAATAACTGAAAAACTCTTTAAAATATATGTATACAATGCCCAAAACCTTTTAATGCTAAAACTAAAGAGAAAACACCTATTTATAGTGTTTTGAGACACAAAATAACTATTGGAGCTAAGAATTAGCCATTATAATGACTCTATATAGTGTATTGGTCGACTAGTATAGCATATTGATCAACCAACATGCATTTACAATACCAAATTCACTAATCGTTGGAACACTGGTCGACTAGTACATATATTAGTTGACTAATATATCAAACAATGTTGCTACAAACTCTCGATATATCAAATTTAATAACTTTAACCTATATTGATCGACCACTAATTTATACAAGTCAACTAGTTACCCCAAAAATATGATTTTAATAACTGCATATGCTCAAAACCAAAATTTAAAATCCAAATATGATTAAAAACAATTCCCAAAATGTTCCCTAAAGATTATTTGAAAGAATAAGAAGCTTTTGTATTACAATCAAAAGCTTCAATGCCTCTTAATAAATGTAAAGACTCGTGCAATAAAGTAAGTTGAAATGATTATACATAGTGAGCCTTTTGGATCATCAAATTAACAAACTAAGCATACAAATAACAATACAATATGAAAAATGACCTTGCTAAGTCTTGATCTCCTTTTGTTCTTGTTTCAAACTTTATTTCATCGATTACAAACTTCAATTTCTCTTTATCGCCTTTATACACTATCTCCTTGAGTTAAGACTTCATTTTGTTCTAATATTGCTTTTAATCAAAATAATAAACATAGTAGTGGTAATTATGTTTTGTTATCATCAAAATATCAATTAGAACTTTCCTTAGTTCAACAAACTGTCTTATTCTTGTGGAGGATTGTTAGTAACCAGGTGACTTGGACAAGGTTTGGCTACATGTTATAAGGTTTTTGAAGTGTAGTAAGTCACTCTGATGATCAACCAACTGTCGGCCGGCCGTTTTGGCTTCAATTATCAATTATTTCAAAGGGTTGGTTAAGAGGAGTTGCCCTTAAAGTTTTAACTACTTTAATCACAAGAATCGTGTAACTTTTCCCATTTTTCTTTTATAATGACATGTCCCTTAGAACAAGTTCAATAATTTTTATACTTAATTGTTACTAGTACATTGAATATATTTTTAAAATGCAATAATTCATTATTTTCATATAACAAATTAACCAAAGGGCAATTAGAAAAAGTATTTGCATTGGATGATAGCTATTACAAGTGAGCTAGCCTAATAATAACAACAATAATAAGATGTACACTTATCTTTCTATATGTTTATTCTTTGTTCACGTAATTAACCTATTTCTTGAGCCTAATTTTTAATTTAAGGTTAATTGAAAGTGCATTTTGTGTTTTTTCTTTTTTTCTTCTTGTAGTTTTTAGGACCATTAATTTCTATTTTATTTTATTTAAATTATATTTAATTATTAATGTCAATATGTTACAATTTTATTATTGATAATAATTAAATATTAAATAAAATTTATCAATTAATTAAGTAAATAATTTTATTTTAATATGTTTATTAGTAAATAATTTATTTTGAAAATTTTGGATTTAAAATATTTGAAAACATGAATACACTTATTAAATAATTATAAATTTTAAAAATATTTTATTTTCAAAATAATTTTTAAATTTTAGAATAATTATAATCAACAGGAGGGAGAAAATGATAATTTAACTAAATATCAAACATAATTTAAAAATGTGGAGGTTAAAAAAGCAAAATACTATAAGAGCTAAGTTTATTTAACCCATTAATAAACCTGGCAGCTCCCGTTGAAGTTTGATTTACAAATAATATGATAAAAGTAAAAAAATTAAGGAAAAATTATTGTCTGATCTCTAAAATGTTAGCCGGGGCGGTAAACTTGGCTTCATTGAATTGGAATAAACTAACTCCCTTGCTTTCAAAGTGAACGGTCCAGATTCAACGCTCTTTATTCCAACGGCCAACATCTAGGGACCTTAATCAAAGTACTTTCCATTTAAAAATTCAAAAGGAAGGAGAAGAGAGAAACAAACTCATGTCATGTACAGACACAGTCAGTCTACTACAAGCCACCTCCTAAGTCCTAAGTTCTAATACAAAAGCAAAACTAAAGCCCTTAAATTTTGCAATTTTTATTTTTTAAAGTTTCGCGGTTATAACCCCCAATTCCTCCTCACGCTCTTCTTCTTCGTTATCATCAAACCGGAGATACTGTATACGTATGTATATATATTTCTTCTTCTTCACCGGAGGAAAGCTTTTCCGCCGATCGATTTTGCTTCACTTCCATCCCATGCTTCTTCCGATCATGACCTAAACCCAACCCAATCCCGCAGTTTGATCGGTGAGTTTCGCCTTTCGCATTTCTGTTCTTCTTCCCTTCTCTCTCTCCACCTCTTCTCTTCAATCTTAGGGCTTTTCTTTCTTCTAATCTCCAGCTGTTTGTTTCGTCACCGTCGCCCCTTCCTTTGTTCCCCAGTAAAGGGAAAGCTTAAGCCAATTGTTGGATTTCGAGAAGTGAATCAGTAGGGTAATTGGTTCACCGGTCGTTAGATTTGGGAATTTGCATGTCTACACCTGCTGTTGTTTTCAGCTTTGTCCAGCAGATAGGAAGACTTCTTCGTGGAGACTCAGCCATATAGCTTGGGTTTAAGGTTCCTGGTTCCTGTTTCCTGGTTCCTGGGCTGTTTCTATTATGAATACGTTTTGATCGGTGAATGGTTCTTTCATCTAGGCCTCTTCTGATATTTTTGTTAGTTACTCCTATTTAGCTTTGAATTTGAGGAAAGAGGAATCGTGTGAGACTTTTTAGTTTTTATTTTCCACTGGAATTCGGTTCGATTGAATGAGCTCTGGCTCAGCTTCTGAGTTTATTTCCTTTCTCTGTCAAGTATTACTACGTCCATTTTTTTCTGGGAAATGAAAATAAGGGAGAATTTGAACCATGAACGCTTCTAATCCCAATTATGGGCAATTCTGTTTCTTGCTTTGTGTTTTGCGTGTGGTGACCATGAACTGTATTATATGCTTTGATGATGGAAAGAAAGCGACCGAGCACTTCATATTTGTTGGTTTATGGATATACACCGGTTTTTGTCTCTCTAATTTATTTATTTATTTTTTACATTTTTGGTTTCTATGTTTCAGATAATTGAGGAATCTGGTCATGCCTCCATCAAGAAAATCTAGAAGTGTCAATAGACGGTACTCATATATTAATGACGTTTCCCCTAATAAAAGTGGAGACAATGCTAGTAAAAGTAGGCTACGGGTGAGTTCTGGCTTATTCTGTTGGCCTTTTCAGTTGTTTTATTGTTTCAAATTCTGGTCTCTTGAATGTACCCTCTGTTTTTAATGGTATACTCTAGTTCCATACCTTCAATGAGGTATTAATAGTGTAACAATGTGTTACATTTAATTGGCAAATGGTAATTCCAATTTTGGTAGCTTTATCACATTATGATCATTGTTGCAATTTGCAGAAGAGGAAGTTGTCTGATATGTTAGGACCACAATGGAACAAGGAGGAGCTTGAACGCTTTTACAAGGCATATCGAAAACATGGAACTGATTGGGAAAAGGTAGTTTTCAAATATCTGATAATGTTTTGTATTTATTGTGGGTCTACTAATGCACCCTAAATTAAGTTCTCTATTACTTGGTGCATATAAACTTAAACTTGGTAAATTTCCTGAGACAAGCTAATTTTTGATCCTACTTTGTGTTCATAGGTGGCTATTGTCGTGCGTAACCGATCTGAGGAAATGGTAGAAGCACTTTATACTATGAATAGGGTAAGATGATTTCTATGGCTGTTATTAATTGATTACTAACTCTGAACCATAAAGCTTTTAAGATATTTCTGTATAGAAGTTCATCTTGTGACTTCCACTCTCAACACCCATAAGTTCATTAATTGTGGCCCATGGTGTCACAAATGAGTTGGTTATGGTCATACTTGGTTTTGTGTGTAGAAGTTGATGACAGAGCCTTGGTGTTTTTTCAGGCGTACTTATCTCTTCCCAAAGGCTATGCTTCTGCAGCTGGACTGATAGCAATGATGACAGATCATTATGCTAATATGGTGAGTTTAAGAGAAATCTTCCTTAGATATTTATATCTGAAATTATCCTTGGTAGTACCTAGTATTGGTCATTTTTCACTCTAAGAAATTTAAAATTTATTGCAACTCCTTCCACAAGGGTGGTGCAAGGAATGGAAGCCATCATAACTGTTATTGTAATGGAGGATCATTTTCAATAGAAGGCCTTTTAGCTTACACTTGCACAATTGTCAGTAGAATTGTATACTAAATAAAGAGTTCGACAGGCTACACCAATCTTCCTCACCTTATTTTTTGATTTTAATCTATAGAGGTTTTTGTATCAGTCCTTTTCTTTTGGTTGTGGGGTGGGCTGTGGAAGGGATGGGGCATATGAGTGGTTCATTGAGAGAAAAAAGCCTGTGAAATACAACTTTGGGCCATCAAGTTAGACACTTATATCAATAATGCAGTATGAGTTGGCTGGTGTCTTATTAATTGATTGTATTATTGGAAAATATGTTACCAATAAATGCTCATTGCGTTAAATTAGCTTCTATCTTCCCATGAAAGGAATTTAGGGAAATGAACATGGCAACTAGGTTTTGGGTACCTTTTTTTTAATACTAAAACTAACAGATCTCATTTTCTTAGGAGGATGATAGTGAAAGTGAACAAGAAACTGATAAGAACGTAGGTGTCTCCGAAAGGCCTCAAAAGCGTGCTAGAGGAATTAAAGGATTAGATAGCCCACTAGTTCCAGATCTTTTGCAATCCCATTCTACCGAATCAAGTTATGGTTGCTTGTCATTGTTGAAGAAAAGGCGCTCAGGTAGAATATCATTTCTCTTTCTTGCCCTTTCCTATTTGTTTCAAGTATATGTAATTGCGTGCTTCTTGGAGGCACGTATATTTACAATTTGCTCAAGTAATATATGTGCTTGCATCATATTTCAAATTGTATGCTTATTTGATATCTATGCTTGTCTTGCTAATTTTTGTTTTAGGTTTTTTTGGATTGACTTTTTTCTCAGAATCAACATAGAAGTTATTTCCCTTTCTTTTCTCTTCTTATCTTAATCTTTTCGCCCAAAAATCCTTTTCCACAAAATAAAAGAATGTACACTAAAGAAATAGAAGAAAGAAGGCACCTATAGTTAAGGAACTTACAATCCTATCCCCTTTTTTAAATTTTTTGAGAGTTAACTAAGTTCATTGTCATGGAATTTCTTTCAGTTAGCAGGCCTTGGGCTGTTGGGAAAAGGACACCTCGTGTTCCTATTTCATTTGCCTGTGATAAAGATAATGGGGGGAAATATCTTTCACCAATACGACACAATATGAAAGTGAAGGATGCACTTGATGATGATGTTACTCATAAGTTAGCTTTAGCATTGACAGAGGCTTCAAAAGGAGGTGTTTCTCCTCAAGCTTCTCTAATACATAAGTGGAAAATGGAGACACCATCTCCTATTCAAAATGGTGAACGAATGGTAAGATTTGATAGTATCTATTGCTTTTTTGTTATTTTAGAATTATGAACTAATTATTCTATTTTTCAGCATGCTGAATCAGTGATGACTAGTGCTAAACTTCGTGGTGGTTTAATGGATGATGGTTGTGAATTAAGTTTGGGAAGTACGGAAGCTGATATTGGAGATTACTCGAGAGACAGGAGTTTGTTGAAGGGGAGGAAATACAATGGAAAGAAGCCAGAAATAGAAGAAAGTATAACAAATGATCTGGATGAAATAAAAGAAGCATGTAGTGGGACAGAGGAAGGTCAGAAGTTGGGTGTGGTCAAAGGAAAATTTGACATAGAAGTTGAGCGTAAAAAAATTGCTAGAACATCTAACAAGGGACCAAGGAAGAGAAGTAAAAAGGTTCTATTTGGAGAAGGTATGCTCGCAAATTTTTTTAGGCCATGGCCTGCGTATTAAGTAATACTTGAATAATAGCATATAAGTCCAAGAGTGGGATTTGCTTCCCTTTATTTTTTATTTTGTGATGCAAATTCTTATTTGCAATTGGGTATGTAACTTTGAATTAGTGCACCCCTAGTGTTTTCCCAATTAATATTTCAAAAGTTAATTAATTGACTAGTATATTAATAGGAAGCTAATACGCTAGCAAGGCACCATTACTAAGTAAACTAAGAATACTTGCACTAATATCTTGCCCTTTTGTGTAATATTAGATGATTTAACATGGAGTTGAATAGTAGACCAGCTATATTAAGTTGATAGTGGTTAGCTCTATGACTAACAATTAGTTAAAGGGAGTCCGGTGGGGCAGTTGGCTTGGTCCCTATACTTCGTTGTAGCCTCACCTCAAAACTTTTCATATTGATCTTCATGACATCCCATGTCTGTTAAATGTCTCATATTAGAAATGTTTTAATAGAATAACTTATAAGGCTTATAATGATAGAAAATTGATAATTCTAGCTAGAGCTAGACTTTTATAATAGAGGTTCAGGTTTTGAATATCATGATTTAATTGAAACATGTTTATTTCTTTTGTAGGTGAAGATGCCGCATTTGATGCCTTGCAAACTCTAGCAGATTTATCCTTGAGGTTACCAGAAACACCCATTGATACTGGTACGAAATTTCTGTTTTGACCAACTAGCCATCTTAATTTTATCTTTTAGGGGGTGATACAGAAGGTTTCAATACGGTACTGACTATTCTATGTTTATTCTTTTAAGGTGCTTATTAGAGTTCTATCTATAACCTTGACAGAAAAAAATAGTAGATTTGACATTGCTTACTTGCATTGATGGTGTATTGTAAACAATGATACCAGAGATAATAGACCTATTCATTAAATGTAAAGTTACCATTTTAGTTTAATAAACCTATTCGTTAAATGGAAAGTTACCCTTTTAGTTAGAAAGATACACAAGAGTCCAATAGTTTTTTCAATTAGTTCTCTACTTGGTGAATCTATATGGTCTACTAAATATAGGTCATAATTGAAGAAAATGATGATCATCTCTTACGTTGCAATAGATATTAAACGCCACTGCATCTGAATGCTGATCTTTTATACTTTAGGATGTTTTGTCATTTTTAGTCTCTTATTTTAGTATCTTTTGTGATCTTCTCCTTTTTATTTACATATTATTTATCTTTTTATGTTTCCCATATTTTAGGTATCTTTGTTTTTCCTTCCTGACAATATACCCATTGGTAGTAGTGGAATTATGTTACTTTTATTATATGCATTTATTGTTTAAAGTGCGGGAGCCAAAAGCTTGCTAGCAATTTGATGTGTAGATTCTTGAGCCTGCTGAAATTTTCCTTTGTATTAGGAGAAAGCTAAATTTTTGGCCTTCATACAAAATTTATATAAGATTTTCTAAATTGCTTTGGATGTTTCTTTCTTATTGTAGTGTGAGTAAGAGTTTGCATCCTAATGACAATGTTAATTTCTTTTCGCTTTTGTATTTTGAATAAAAGATGATGCTTGCCTTATTTTATCTCTTCGTCTCATTATTTTTACCATTTAGATCAATTATATCGCTTACCAATATAGTGTGATAATCATTTTGTTCTTTCAATATCACCAGTGGTACTAGACTAATATGCCTCCAAAATTTTGTATTGCGTATCTATTAGAGTCCTCTGTGCATGTTGAGGAAGAAAATGTTGGAATTGTTGCCAAATCTAAGTATAAAGGACATCACTCATCTTCTGGAGCGAAGGTAACCCCAGTGAAGAAATGCAAACAGGGAAAGGCTTTACCTAGTGGTGTTGTTACTGCTCCAGAAAAAAAGGATGGAATGCATAAGGTTAATGCTGTCATCCATAAAGGAAAGAAGTCTTTGCCATCTAAAGTAAGTGTTGGATACTTAAACTATGCCAATTAATTCTTTCTTCTTTTTCTTACTTTTCATCTTACTCTATGCATGTTGTGACCATACATGAGTTGTAATATTGATTGGCCGTATGATTCTTTTTAATTAATATTAATCAAAACTAATATAATTAACTTAAATAGTTTTCAATAAAATCAACTCCTAAAACTCTCCAAAAACAATGAGTATAAACTCTTTTTCAATATATTTCATTACATCATAACACAACCTAACACTTAAAAATAATAAATAATCATCTTTTCTGAATATTTGAAGTTTCAATCATCTAAGTAATGAAGATACTTTTTAACTTCAAATTTAGTAAATAAATATTATGATTATCATAATACAAATGAATTAATTTATGAAATTATGAAAACAGGTGTTACTAATGAGAACAATTACTTACAAATTTATTTCATCTTCCGATAAGCTAAAGGACATATCGTTGTAAATCCCTTCTACATTATCTTTTTAATTTATTTTATAAAATCTTTTATATTGTAAGTTATTGAAACTCTCTTATGCAAAAGCTAAATCAATTTTCTAAAGAAATTTAAAATTTTGCAAAAAGGATAAATTTAGTATGATTGCTTTAAATTTAGCATCCCGTTAAGCCAATAAAATGTAAACACCCCTTTCAATAGATTATAAATGAAGAACTTTGAAGTACAGACATACGCCAAATTTGGTGCCTACAGAATTAATTACTTCGACCACAAAAAGTCGTAGACTGCCTAAATTGGCCTCATACCATTAAACATAAGCCTAATAGCCGTTAGGTAGAAAAAGGTCATGGACTAGACATATCTGATTCTTGTTGAACTTGAAATATCTGAAGGACCCAAATTTATATATTATGTTATTTTAATTTTATGCAATTTGGTAGCATTCTAAATCATTAAGCTATAAAAAGGTATAATAACAACAACTCAGTACATAAGACTCCTTACTTTGTAAGGATTAAAAGAGAGATATCAACTATATACAACCTTTATTTTGCATTTTATAAAGAAACTATTTCTATGACTCAAACATGTGACCTTTTAATTACAAAAGAGCAACCTTACTAGTTGCTCAAAGGCTCACCTTTAAGGATAAGATTCAGATATATCAAAAATAAATTATGTCTAATAAATGA
The DNA here is from genome assembly GCA_025434765.2 of Erythroxylum kapplerianum. Lineage (NCBI taxonomy): Eukaryota > Viridiplantae > Streptophyta > Magnoliopsida > Malpighiales > Erythroxylaceae > Erythroxylum > Erythroxylum kapplerianum. The sequence continues at coordinate 159,173 of JANSVI020001544.1, read as the reverse complement.
TCATAAATTTTTTCATTACCATTCGTTATTGATTACTATAATATAAGGAAAAAAAAGGTAGCATAAAAAAAGGTACATAATACCTAATGACCCAATGAGCCATTGGAATTTAAAAATAAAGTTGTAAGGAGAAAAGTGAAGCATATTAGCAATAAGGTCTATAATGTCTACTGCAACTCCAACGAAAAGTTATTTATGTGGACGGATTTATTTATAAAATAAGATGTTAAAAATTTAAAAATAAATAATAAAATATTTAAGAATTTTCTTTTGATAGATATTTAAAAATTCGGGAAAATTATAAATATATATTTTTAATTAAGAAAACAAACAAACTTAATGGGAACGGGGAAGGATCCTTCGTTATGATCACCATTTGCTGCTTGGCCAATTCTTATGTTATGAATCGCACCTGCTCCTTTTGATTTTCATATCGAAGTTAAAATATTTCTATACCAACACCCACACCATACATGTATGTATCCTGTGGATGCAGCCATACTAGTGTTTCAAAGCTTGTGCCTTTAATTATTATATTTTATGATGTATATTGCACTATACATAATTAAACATCTGAGTGGAGGACAGAAGTCAATATTTGCTTATCTCTTCGCAGCTTTTTGTGCTTGTTCTTGATGAGTACCTGAGGCAGTCCAACCCATACTCACATCAAACTTGAACATTATATATATATAAGAAACGATACCCCATACTCTGTCCCAGCCAAACAAGGAGACGACGATTGCTCATACTTCACCTGTTCTCACTTTTTTTCACGTACCAGAAGTACAAACATTTCGTCATTAGGGTAAGTTTGCCTTCTCATATTAATCTTGCGCTGCGAAATGCGTCAGCCACTTCGAATCGTGGTAAATAAGCGCATAGCTTTTATGGAGGCAACCTGAAAAGGTCTCATAGCAGATTGAAGGACAAGTGCTTAAAGATTAGTGCATGCAATATGTTGGGGATTAATTCAAATATTAGAATTGTTTAAATTCCTTTAAAATAGGTCGTAGATTATCTTAAAATAAGTTTTAGATTATATCTAATATTATCTTGTAAGTTATATTTGGTGGTTGAAAAATCTATTTAGTTGTTTGTATTTTGTCTATAAAAGGCAACTAAGTTTAATAATAAATGTATGGGAGTGTTAATTATTGTTTAAACTTTCTCTTATCTCATCCTATTCATATCTTCTTTTTGCTCAAAATTTCAACACAATATTCATTTCTCCGTCCCTGTGATCACCGTCGGATCTTTTTCCAATTTTACCCTATCCAATCCTGTTCAATGGTCAAAACATGAACAGAAGATCCGAACTCCTGATTCACCTCTAAGAATATTGTCTTAACACTTTTCCTTTTAACTTTGAATTGT
>JANSVI020001540.1:34738-49040 GCA_025434765.2 Erythroxylum kapplerianum | reverse complement strand
AAAAATTAAATTAACTCGATTAAATTTGATTTAAATTAATATTTTTAAATAATTAATTTATATTAAATATAATATAATTTAATTTGAATTTAAAAATTAAGTTTTAATTAGTACATATATATATATATATATATATATATATATGTGTGTGTGTGTATGTGTGTGTTTCCATTTAGTTGTCTCATTATATGCTTACAAATATTACAGAAATTTATGCTTTTATCTTTATGACTTCTTTGTGTGTGAGAAGTCATAAAGATAAAAGCATAAATTTGTGTAAATATATATATATACACACACAAAGAGGTCATAAAGATAAAAGCATAAATTTGTGTAATATTTGTAAGCATATAAAGAGACAACTAAATGGAAACACTTTATTCCTTGTCCCCGAGTCCATCAAGAAATCCTACACAGTTCCCGATTCCGCATTCTCTCCGGAGGACGGTGAAAAACATTCATCCTCTCAGTCACTGTAGCCACCAATTTTCTAAGACAAAAGCGCACATAAGTCTTAATTATAAGCTATAAATTTTTCATTTAATTTAGTAGTAGATTAGCTAAGTTATTCCTTGTCAGATTAATATGAAAGTAAGACTTTGTTGTATGATTTTAGATTAGAATCTTAATTTATGTAATCTAATATATATATATATAGAAAACCATATATTAACAAAGACTGGGTTGGGTTAGATACTGGTGCATTCGTCCTGCTTGTTAGCACATGCATTCCACTTTCCACTATAAAATCCACTTTCCAACCCAAAATTTTACCTGATTTGCAAGAAAAGCATAGCCCATCTTCTCCCATATATTTCACTACAAAAATCTTTTAGTCTCGAGACCATGAACTGCCTTAATATCACCTTGCTTGCATATATATATAATTGGACATAGATATATAAATAGATAGATAGAAGATTACGGGGGGTATGTGGCTAAAAAGTCAAATTAAACCACTGAGCTCCTGTATCACAATCTTTCATTCATCCTCCACAAAGCTAAGAAACCAACATCTGCGCTAGTTTTCCTTCCTTCATCTTAGACCAATTTAAGTTTCCTTTTCACTTCTTTTTCGGAATAATCAATTCGAGTAGAAGATGAGAGCAGGAGGTGGCACGGTCCAGGAAGCTCTAACAGCAGAGGCAGCTAGTGTCGTGAAACAAGCTGAAACTCTCGCTAGACGACGAGGCCACGCGCAAGTCACTCCTCTCCATGTAGCGAACACCATGCTCGCAGCTTCCTCGGGCATTCTGAGAACTGCTTGTCTGCAATCACACTCTCATCCTCTTCAGTGCAAAGCACTAGAGCTTTGTTTCAACGTAGCGCTTAATCGCCTTCCAGCCTCCACGGCCAGTCCCATTTTGGGTACTCACTATCTTCAATACCCTTCCATCTCTAACGCTTTGGTTGCGGCTTTTAAGCGTGCTCAGGCTCATCAACGGCGTGGTTCTATTGAGAACCAACAACAGCCTCTCCTAGCTGTGAAGATAGACTTAGAACAGCTTATTATATCTATTTTGGATGATCCTAGTGTTAGTAGAGTAATGAGAGAAGCTGGTTTCTCTAGCACCCATGTGAAAAGCAATGTTGAGCAAGCTGTTTCTTCAGAAATGTGTTCTCAAAGTACACCGTCTTCTGTGATTAGCAAAGCAGAAGAAAGCAATTTTATAGACCTTTCTCATCAATCCCAGCCTTCTTTGAATTTAGCTGGAATTCAGGCGAGTAAACCAAAGATTTTAGATCCAATTAGAGATGAGGACATTGGGAACGTTATAGACAATTTAATGGAAAAGAGAAGAAGAAGTATTGTAGTAGTAGGAGAGCGTCTTAGTACGATAGAGAGTGTAGTTCAAGGAGTGATCGACAAGATTCTCAAGGGAGAAGTTCCCGAAGCTTTGAAGGAAGTGAAGTTCTTAACATTTTCAGGATCTTATTTTAGACACCTATCTAGGGTCGAAGTCGAACAGAAACTCGAAGAACTTGCGGTACATATGAGAAACTACATGGGCAAGGGCATCGTCCTAAATTTAGGAGATCTTAAATGGGTTACTGAGTATAGGTTTAGTAGTTCAAGTGACAAAGGAAGCCCTTATTTCTGCCCTGTGGAGCACATGATAATGGAGCTTGGAAAATTGGCCTGTAGAGTAGGAGATGACAATGGAAGAATTTGGCTCATGGGAATTGCCACCTTCCAAACATACTTGAAGTGTAAATCACGATATCCATCGCTCGAGAGTCTTTGGGGTATTCATAAAATTACCATTCCTGCTGACAGCCTGAGCTTGAGTCTCATCACAGACAGGTAAACTGGGGGATAAATAGTGCCAAATCTCCATCCTGAAAATAGTGCCAAATAGTGCCAAATGTGAGTGTCTACAAGATACACACTCACATTGTGTGATTTATTGAAGCAATAACACTGTGTGATTTATTGACACAGTGTCTTCCTGGTATACATACCAATAATGCATGTTAAGTATGTGGATTGCATTTTCAGTATGTGGATTGCATTTTCATGCCTGTAATCCTCATATTATCTCCAATAAGCGAAATATAAAATGATGCAAATTGATGAATCAAGAACCTGCCAAATTTAAAACACTTTTTTGAGTTTTAAATAACAAATTTTTAAATGGTTTTTAGGCACTGAAAATCTGTTTGTCAGGAGAGAGTAAGGCATGATGTATGCAACCATAAAGAGTGCATAAAGACATGTACCAGATTATGAACTTGATGATACCATCCGCTGGGTACCAAAATTATCTCATTTGATTGTTGAATGCATTCCAGCCAGATAGCCTACAAAAAGGATAAAAACGATACACAAATAGAACAATGCTAAAGAGAAAACTAACAAATATATTGTGATGATTTGGAAGAGGGTAGTGACCTTCTTAAAACCTGGAAATTTTGTTTCATTAACATCATCAAGAATGTTATATACACAGTTCTTCAAGTTCCTGAATAAAAAAAACAGATTTAAGTTCACCAGAGAAGTAAGAAGTGTCATGATACAAATTGATACTATCTTGGTATTATTTGCTAATAGAAGCATGCAAAAATGTGGGCCAGATTCATGGCTTGCTGACAAATGTTGGAAAAGAAACTTTTACCCTAAAACTATGATTAGAAGAATATTGCTAGCAACCCTTCTGCTGGTTGTAGTTTGCTGGCATATGAAGATGGATGACTATCCTAGGCTATAGCCAGGTGCTGGAAACTATAATTAAATTCTATGGGAAGAACCATCGCAACATTCATATTAATGCTTAACAGAATAAAACATTTGAAAGAAAGAATTGTTAGTACAATGTAAACAAGAATATATTCAGGAAGATAGATGCCAAGTGAATGCCTGTCAAACACAAGATGGTTCTGGGAAGGAGACAGAAGAAGCCATCTCTTCTTCCCACATACGTTAGCCGACCAACTGTATGACCTAAAAACATCAGCATGAAGAGGTGTCCACGATCCTGCTCAGAAAGATTGAAATTTATGTAGTTGCTCAAGGCTACCCATTCAGCTAGACAAAAAGGGGACTAATTCTCTGAACTGATAGACGACATCAATCTAATTAATCTGTTGTTACAGAAAGAAAGCGACAACTACAGCAACGAGATAGACGACATCAATCTAATTTATCTGTTGTTACAGAAAGAAAGCGACAACTACAGCAACGAGATCTCACTGAAATGGTTCTGGATTCTAACAACGGCCTCACATCAGTCCAAATGGCCTCACATCAGTCCAAACCGAAGATTATACAGTAAATACTAAAGGGTCAGAGAGAGATTTGATAGAATCTTACCAAATAGGCAAAGACCCAGAAAGCCAGTTGATGAAACACCGACGTCTGCAACACTCAAGAGGACGGCGACAGAGAGGGCATACCGACGCATGAGATGAGAGAGTAGAAGCGTACTCCTAGTTGACCGAACTTAATATAGCAAAAAGAAGAAAATAAACAAAGAGATAGACAGATCTAGTGGTGACGACGGCGAGGATTGAACGGCGGTCTGAGAAGCTACCCTACCGACGCATGAGATGAGAGAGTAGAAGCGTTAACGACAGTAGAAGCGTTAACGCACGGTTTAATTGTAAGGGCAAAATAGACTTTTCAAGTCTATTATTTGACCAGATTTGCTTAAGGGGCGGTGAGTTAATACATTTTCAACTCAAGGGTTTTTTTGCTAATTTTTATATTTCAGGGGTTTTTTAGCAACTTTTGAATAACACAGGGTTATTTACACAATAAATTCAATAAAGACCAATTAGGAAACTGCATCTATCCTTCTTACAATATAGTTTAGTGATTATCACTATCATTTTCTAAGGATTACAATTACTAGTAATTAATTATCTTTCTATTATCTAATCATTGATTAAAAGAATTTAAATTGCTAGTCTAAAATAATAAACAAGAATGAATCAATCCATCGATAATCAATATCTAGATGTATAATCCTCTTATAACCTTTCTATGGTTAAATTATTTTGATTCATGTATTAACTCTTGGTTTTTGGACCGATACAAATTTTAAAGTTATAATTATAGTCTTTCTCAAGAAATACAATTTATATCTTTAAGTTAATTGATTGAAATCTTTTTTTAATCAAAACCTTATAGAATAAATCTCTTTATTAAATTTGATTCTAACCCATAAGATTTATGTGATACTATATCTATAATTGTATACAAATCTTATAATTCAAGCCAGTATTTTTAGGGTTCTTCCCATCTAGACTTATCCTAATTTAGTTCATACTAATGTTGTGAAACCTGGTTAGAATCCGATCTCGATCGTAGCGGAATATTTACGAAACTTTTGATTTCTTGAAATTACGATCTCTTTAAATCTATAAAATGATTAAGTCGTATTTGAGAAAACAAAGCTTTAGATAGCATTTTGGACAATTGATGTTTTTGTATTTTGTTCTTTGATACTTGGGATGTATTCGGGCTAAAATGCCCTCTAAAGCTTTGTATTAACTTATTTCCATGTAAATGTAAGAGTTTTGAATGTTAAATGTATCTTATGTAATGTTTTCTCAAATGTATTGTTGAATGGCCGCAATTGACAAAAAGAAAGAGTAAAGTGAGATTGTTATACGTTTTGAACATGATTAGAATCCTAAGCGTGTGGTGGCTGCCATTGGAGTAGATATTATGGGATTATTGGATTGGTTTGTGCTTTAGGGAAAATTGAGAATTGTGTAGATTGAGTTTTTATGCAGGTAATGGAGTTGGATTGAAGATTTTGGCTAGAGCAATTATAGGGGAGGTGCTGTCCAATTTTTCCTAAAATGGGCAGAAACTTCGCTTAGGTTTTAGACCCTCTTAGAGCTTGAATTGAATTGGGAGGTCTTCTTGAAGATTGTAGAACATGTTTAGAGCTTTCCAATGATATAAAATTTGTCACATTTGGACTTAGGATGAAGAAGTTATAAGGATTGAAAGATTTTAGTTACTGTTGATGAGGGTATTGTGTGAATAGTACCTTTGGATGGGTTTTTCACCCTCTTAGAGTCTGATTTGATTTTTGCTTTCTTCAGAGAAAATATAGATTATCTTTTCCCCTTTCCAATGATGTATAATTTGCAATTTTTGGAGTTAGGAATAAAAATTTATGACGTTGGAAAGATAGCAGTTACTGTTCATTTAGATAAATTTACTGTTCTATTGGTTTTTATAGAGCAGAGTGCAACGAGCTACTGTTTCCATTTTAATTTTTTTAATTTAATTTCTGATTTTTCAATTTTGTTAAATTAAGCCTCTCCCACTCTTTTATTTGTCTTTCTTCCGTTTGACCTCCAATTTTAACGATTTTCAAAGCGTTAGCTTTCTAAAAACATTTTCTACCCCTTTTTGGTAAGATTAGAGTTTCGGGTTTTAGTTGGAATTTATGGATAATATCAAAGTGAGTCGATTATGTGACGGTTTTGAATATAATTCCGTTTTTGGGCGATTTTGCGATCCATAGAGATCTGATTGAGATGATTTCTGATTCTATTTGACCTAAAGACATGGAATTTCATTTTAGCTTAGGAATCAGATTTAAATGTGGGCCCTAAGCAGATCAATTTTATTGGAGGAAAATTAGGGTGAATTTATCAAGAGTTGTTCGGATGACATTAAAATAAGTTTTAATAAGAAGACCTACATCAGAAAGGAAGATAAGCACTATGAAAAATGTGGGAAGGCATGGTATACCGTAGAAATATGCTTCAAAATCCATGGAGTGCTTGAATATTATAGAGAGCTGATTGGACAGAAGAATAGAGTCAACTTAGCTGCATTTGGTGATTCCCCTGCAGACACACCAAGTGAACATAGTGAGTGCACTGACAGAGGTAATCAAATCCCTCAAGGCCTAGCCACATTCATACAACAAGAAATATCTAAGGCAATTAAAGAAAAGAGCACAAGTGAAGTAAAGATGGGAGCCCTCGCAAACTTTGCAGGTAATGGTTGCATAAATACACATAATACAGAAAATACATGCACATGGTTGATTGGCTCAGGAGCATCATCACATATGATCAAGGACATAAAAGGCTGTCATAAGCATGAAGTAAACAGAATGTATGATCCTATTACCCTCCTGGATGGCACACAACAGGAAGTACAACACATATGCCAAGCCACTTTTGGTGATAAAATCACACTTGATGAAATATTACACATACCAAATTTTTTCAAGAATTTGCTCTCAGTAAATAAGCTCACCACACAAAATGATGTAGCTGCCATTTTCGTTTCTAACAATCTATTCTTGCAGGACCTTCAGACTAACAGCATCATAGCAGTTATTAAGGCTAGGAGTGGATTGTATGAGCTAAATTCAAATAGCCTATTACCTCCAGGGACCCAAAAAGGTCCTTCCCTAGACTTCTACAGAACCAAGAATGTTGCTTGTAGTGTTATTATTGCATCTGATGTTTGGCATAATAGATTAGGGCATGTTTCCAAAAAAAAGATGCAACACATCAATGAAATTAAGTTTTCTGCTCATAATTTATCTGCCTGTCAAGTGTGTCCTATGGCAAAACAGCATAGAAAACCCTTTCCCAAACACACATTAAAAACCACCAGAACATTTGAGCTCTTGCATATGGATTTATGGGGGCCCTATTGAATTCCTACCTCAAATGAATCCCAATTTTTCCTTACCATTGTAGATGATTACTCTAGAGCAACCTGGACATTTCTACTTCGACACAAAGATGAAACCCAACCCACCATAACCCAATTTATCAAATCCGTGCAGAAGCAGTATGATACTAGGGTCCTGAGAGTGCAAACAGATAATGGGAAGGAATTCATAAATCATGAATGCAGAAAATATTTTGCAGCAATGGGAATAATGCACAAGAAAAGTTGCCCCTATACCCCACAACAAAATGGTGTGGTGGAAATCAAACACAAGCACCTACTTCAAATGACTAGAGCCTTGTTGTTTACAGCCAATTTGCCTAAACACTTTTGGGGAGAAGCCCTTCTTATAGCCACCTATCTCCTAAACAGAGTCCCAACTAAGACTCTACAATGGAGGACTCCATACTAAAGATTACACAAAAGGAAACCAGTATATGACCACCTCAAAACCTTCGGATGTCTATGCTTTACCTTAAATAAAACTCCTAGCAGAACCAAGTTAGACCCTAGAGCTTCAAGATGTGTTTTTCTTGGATGCATGCCAGACTACAAAGCATACAAAGTGATGGACCTTGAAACTAAATGCACCTTCAGCTCAAGGGATGTAACCTTTCATGAAGGTACCTTTCCCTTTGTCAATGCCCAAAACAGACCAGCACAAGCATCATCACCATTGTTTCCCTACATCACTTTTGATAGTGATGCAGAGCTACCAAGTGACATGCACAGGCCTATACACATGTAGCATACAGAAATCACTCCAGGTATCAGAGAAAATCCACCTTCACCCTATAACTCTCCAGAACAATACACAATTCCAGAGATTCACATTTAGAAAAGTCAGAGAGCTCACAACATACCCAAATACCTCAATGATTATGTCCTCCAAACTTCTGCTCATCAATCCACTGTTATCATTGATGCTTCTAATGTTGCTTTACAAGTCTTTGATCCTACAGGAACAGAAGGCAGCAAGCAATCGAATTCTCAAATCACACATACTCAACCATACATGGAGTTCATAGGTAATGTCAACACTATTTTTGAACCCTTTTCCTATGAGACAACATGTAAATCAAAAGAATGGAGCGACTCAATGGATTCACAGCTAACAGCCCTTGAAGTTAATCAAACTTGGGTGTTGACAGAATTATCTAAGGGAAAGCGAGCTATAGCGTCAAAGTGGGTGTATAGGTCAAATACAAACCAGATGGATCCGTTGAAAAATTAAAATCAAGGTTGGTAGCCAAGGGATTCAACCAACATGAGGGTGTGGACTATTCGGAGGTATTTTCCCCCGTGGCCAGAATTGTGACAATTAGAACCTTCCTAGTTGTAGCAACAATCAAGAAGTGGCCTATAATGCAGTGTGACATCAATGATGCCTACCTTCATGGTCACCTAGAAGAAGAACTCTACATGATACCTTCACAAGGGTATACGAAGGCTAAGGTAGGGGAAGTATGCAGACTATTGAAATCAATCTACGGGCTTAAACAAGCAGGCAGACAATGGCACAAAGAACTGACCACTACACTAAAAACTTTAGGTTTCAACAAGGCTGAAGCTGACCACTGTTTGTACACTAAAGGACAAGGGGAAGAATTTGCTGCAATCATCATCTACGTAGATGACATTCTCATCACAGGTGCAAGTGAACCACTCCTCAATGACATAAAACAAGCTCTACACAGAGAATTCCCAATCAAGGATCTGGGATACGCTAAGTACTTCCTAGGGGTTGAAATAGCAAGGTCCGAAGAGGGCACAATACTCAGTCAAAGCAAGTACGTGAGGGATATTTTACAAGAAACAGATCTACTAGACTCTAAACCATGCATGACACCTATAGCCCCAGGCAGTAAGCTTACCATTAACGAAGGCGAACCCCTCAAAGATCCTGAGCGATACAGAAGAATTGTGGGTCGATTACAGTACCTGAACTTCACCAGACCTGACCTTGCCTATATCACACAACAATTGAGTCAGTTCATGAAGACACCAAGGGAGCCATACTGGAAAGCAGTAAAACATGTTTTAAAATACCTAAAAGGAACACAACATCAGGGTCTATTGTACGCAACATCCTCAAACTTAGCACTCACTGCTTACTCGGATTCGGACTGGGCCAGTTGTGTCTACAGCAGGCGCTCTTTAATCGGGAACTTAAGAAGTTAATGCTGACTAAATGGTTCACTAACTACCAAAAAATGTTCCATGCTCATCATAGGCACTCCTTCCATACAACAACTCCTCTGATTGTTAAGACCTTATGAGATGGATCAGTAAAATCCATCTACACCAGGCCCAATGATGATCAGCCAGGTTCATCCAGAACATCTAGCCCTGTTTTGATGCTTCAACCAATATTCTCTCATAAAGAAGGCAAATATAGACCTCCAATCCATTACTTCACACCAGATGGAGAACCTGTATACATCAGCCATCATTATGGACATTTTTTCTAGGATGTAGATCCATCTATGTACGAACCTAACTGTGAAATATGTCTGAATTATGAATCTGACAGTGATGATGAGCTCTATGCTCGAAGAAAGAAGAAGAACATAATAGGAAAACAACAACCCAAAGAAATTCATTACTATCATCCTACTTAACAATTCCCCTATCAAAATCATGATCATGATCATGATCCTGATTCACGACCATGGATTGAGATTAAAAATCCAAAAACCAAACCAAAGACTCTTCGAGAATTACTTAAAACTGTTAGCAAAGAACACTTGTTCCTTATAGATCCCATTCGAAGCAAACCACCGCCACATATTCCTTCTATTCATGTTGCCTCTATAACCCCAATTCCTTGTATGATGGTAAAGCCATATGAGAAGGAATTTCCTCCATTGGAGAGACATATTGATGAACATAATAGGGTTATCTCTAACATTTATATCTGTGCTATAGGAATTACTTCTCAAGGAACCATTTATCAAATCTTATCCATAAAGTGCTCAATTGGCATATTGACAATGCAGTCGCCTAAAGCATAGTTATTAAAAGAATTGATTTCAAACTTGATGGGCTTAATCAACAAACTTATATCACTCAAAACCAAGTTGAAACAGTCTCTTTTCGGGTTCACAAATTATAGACCTAATTAAAAGATCAGATGACCCAACATGATGCTGATCTTAGAAGATACATTGACACTCAATATTTTGGACCAATTTCGCAAATAAAGAATAATAACTACAAAAGGTGAAGGAGGTACTCCAAAGAATGGAAGCTGATATGCAAACAGAACAATCCAAGATTGTTTATAGAGCTTATCTCACAACTTTTCCAGTCAGCCCTTAATTATGAAAAAGTATTCAAAATGAATTATCCCTTGATCAAGTAGCATATCCATCCTACAACCGCTAAACCCAAATTAATTAGATCCCCAAAGCCCAAACATGCAAAGACTTTTGATCCATCACCTTCATATATTAAACCAACAAATTCATGGACAAAACCCTTACAAATCATAACTCTACCTCCTCTTCCAATTAAAACTCACCCTTCTCCAACCACTGGGAAAGACAAAGCTCCTTAATCAGAGCTCATAGCAACTCTTGCACCAATATTTATTTCAGAAATATCGAATATTCTAATATATATAAGCAATCTTTTGAAATATCTAAACCATCTTTAGATTACTTTGAACAATTTGTTGATTTGTTTGATTTAGCTCAGATCATGATGACTATGCCTGAACCAACTGAAGTTGAACCAGATATCAGTGAAGCTAAATCAACAGGAACTAAACCATTCTGAACCTCACCACCAATGGCACAAATACCACCAACCAGGCCTACTTCAGGACCCTGGTTTACCTTCGACAATCTTTCACCAAAAAATGGATAGAATGCCTTTATGAACTTGGAGCATAGATTGATTTATAGATGACTTAACCAAATAATCCATTAAGGGATATTTTGTCTGAGTTTACTTCTCATTTTACTAACACTTTCCAAGAATGGTGGCAAAGTTTAGATGATTATCATAGACTCCATTACATACAAGTAAAATCTGCTTGAATACTTCTTGGAGTGATTCATAAAGAATCCATTGGTGATTTCAGCTCATTGACAAATAAATCAGGCAGGAATATTTTGAAATGAAGTGTTCTCTAAATAGACGAGACGTATAGAAACGTTTTCAATAAATGATGGAACGATATTATCTTATAAATGGTTTCAATGACATCAATCTTTGTTATACATTCATCTTTTTTATCCAAGAAGAGTTACAACCTGAACTATAAAAGACCATTGCAACCTTACGAAAAGATATAAGGGATATATCTCTTGGAGAAATCAACTCGCCTTAACATGACTTGACAAGCTGTATGATCAACAAATGTTTTTCAAAAACATGATTAAAGGTGGTCCTCTGTTGAAAAAGGTTCACAAAAAGCCTTATTTGAAGATCAAGTGTAAGGAGAAAAAAGATTGTGAATGTCATATGAAAAAGAAGTATCATGATAGAAAGTTCTCCTACAAAAAGTCTCATAAATCTTACATTTCTCATAAAGGAAATTATAAGCCCTTCAGATGAAAGAAACAATGTTGATTTGTCAGATTCTTCAAATGAAAAACCCCCAAGCAAAGGAGGAAAATCAATAAAAAAATATTGTGTGTTTTGCATTATATGTCTTCTTTCTAAGTTCTTTGTCTCCTGAAAGCTTAATTCTTGAATAATGTAGCCACAGTCATACAGAATGACAAGTATGATCTACACTTGCCTCTTTATGAGGATCCTGTGTATAAAAAAATCTTAGACTATGGATCGTTCTTAAGGTTTTTGTTAAACGGGGAAAGAGTGGATGGATTAGATTTCTAAAAGGCAGGCCTTGAGAATTAATGCCCAGACAGAGACGAAGGGCTTGTGTGTCTCAGCTAGCATACCTAGATTCTCAGCTACCATCAATCCTTGTTGATCTTTAATATCTTATAGATGATTTGTTCCATAAACCACTAGGCTAGAAACCCATGATGCAACTTCGTTGAGGCTTATTGATGAAATATTTTACCCGCCTAAGAGTCATAGCGAGAAAAGTCTTTCTCGATTCATGTGGTCTAATAATTCCATATACCTTGGTTATGCTATCCCCATATGCCTTTGACCAGGGATAGCCTATATGGCTAACACCTCGAATAGGTTATCTATAATTTGGTACAATTACTCGAATTAAATTGACTAATAAATACTCTATCAATAATTTGTTTATTTCTATTTTTCATCTAAATTTTTTAAAATTTTTCTCCTCTTCTCATCCATAAATAAACATGAGATGTTATTCACTTAAAAACATTTAATTATATTTTTGAAAACACACAAACAACAAATATATTTTTTGCTAAGAAAAGAATTTATAATTAAATCTAAATTAGTAATTTAATTAATAATTTGAAAATTCATACATTTATCAATGTGTTTGATATATTTCCTTCAATTGGTAATGAGCATAGTAAGATTTAACCACAACCTCTAGTTGAGCAAATGACACTATGATAGAAGAAAGGGAAACCACAAATGAAGAACATAAAGAAATTATTTAAAGGAATGGTATGGAAATGATAGTTGGAGGCAAAAAAGAATGATGGATGATCGATACATTTTGACAATTATATTTATGTGCATGATTTTTATAGATTTGAACTCTAGGCTAAGTTAAAGTGTTAATCACTAGACATGGCCATTCTTAACATTTTATAGACCTGGGACAAGGTAAAGAGAAAGGCTCCAATGAATCAACATTATGCAAATATGTATTATTTAAAGCAAACACAAGATTCAATTCTCTTACAAGCCCTTTTTCAATTTAAATGTTTCTTACTTTATTGTCAATATTATTCCAATTTCTAGAATCATAAATATTCAACAAAACGATTGGTTGCTCATCTAAAGTTAAATTTTCTAAATTTGATGCATTTGGTACATGATCATGATTACTCAAATTACTAATGTTCTCATAAATATGAGTTTCATTACTTAAATTTCATTAGGTCCTTCAAAACTATGTCCACTAATTTCTCGTAATTCTTACTAAAGGAGTCCACTCTCAAATTTATCGATAACTCCTTTTCAGAATTCTGTTAACTGTTTTACTCTTTTTTTTTAGACAAATTATTTTTAAGTAATATCATATCAAATAATTATAACATAATTGAATTAGAAAAAGAAACAAAAACACATGTATGGAACTAGAAGAAGTAGGTAATCGCAAAAGAACAACAAGAACTCAACCATTTATCACAAAGATATATAAGTGGAATTATATATCTATGACAAATGAAAAATAAAGAGCCAAACTTAATATCTTGTATTAAAAATAGAAAGCAAAGAGCAAACTTTCATGATAAAAGTTATCACACTCAATTTTTATTTTCATTTTTTCAAGTATTTCTAAAATATTTAAACCTAATAAGGATCCACTTTTTACTAAAGAGAATAAAGATTAGTAGCAATATCTATATTATAAAAACATTGAAACCAAATTTTTTCAATAATCTACAAAATTAAATTTATATATACAACATTAGCTAAATCCATAAAAAAAAATGCTAATTATGACTTGAATATTAAAGAGAGATAAATTGCAATTAAAGAAGGAAATAAAAGAAAAATTATCAACTATGATATTTGCGAAATGAAAGAGCGATAAATTACTCTAATAAACTTCAATTTGAAATGAAATTATATCTAGAATTAACATATTTCAATTTATCCAGAAAAATTGTGTATCATTTATAATTAAATTGACGTATTTCAATTTTTCCGGATAAACTGCAATTGAAACAAAAAATGAACGAGAAATAAATTATAACTAAATTTTAATATGAGATTCAATTTGAAAATAGAAAATTCTACCCAAATTAAAAATGCTATCTTACTCATAATCAAATTAAAAGAGCTATTGAGAAAATAGAAAATTCAAAGTAAAAATTTGAGAGAAAAATGAGATGTGTTTCTTATTTAGATGGAAATGGCGTTGATGGATGTAAGGCCAATACGAAATTCTTGATTTTTGTTGGATACATTTTCTCATTAAAATTAATGACATTTTTCCCTTTCTTCTATGGATTAATTATTGGACTTTATTAATATTTTCCTGCTAAATTGCTTGGTTCACTTGAA
>JANSVI020001539.1:861849-882831 GCA_025434765.2 Erythroxylum kapplerianum | reverse complement strand
GAGAATCACAAAGAAGAGTTGATGTTAATGATTGAGGGTGGCAAAAGAGCAGAGATAGAATCTCTCTTCGTCCATGGCTACGACCATTTGGGGAAATACATCGCCCGGAAAATTGTCCAGGCAAGGTACATTTAGGCTGTAAACATCAACGTACGGACAACTTCTAAGCTGGAAAGAAGGCAAGTCTGCTGATAAATAAGCACTTATTGTTGGATTATCATGTAGAGATAACTAATACATACGTGAAACTATTTCGTATGCATTTGTTTGCACACAAGCTGGACGAGGTAGCTCTTGGCAATCAAAATTTAAAAGCATAATATGGCACTGTTCCTACGAAATAACTTCATATGGGAACAAAATCGTTGGGAAATTAACTGCTGGTCAATTTGGTTGGTAGGCGACGATACTTGTAGCAACTCTAAGACTGATTCTTGGTTTTGACAAGCCCAGAATAAATGTAAAAGTTTTCATGTCAAAAATCGGAATTGCTTCCTAAACACAGCATACAAATAATTCTCAATACATGTTCAATGCTCAAGACGACTCAGCCATGGAGCCACCCTCATATAAGGTAGCTCACGCTTTCGAAGTGGCAATATATCTATAATGCTATCAAAAGTGATACTCCTAAAGACCACCATAGTTTTTGCTCATTTTCTATTTCTCAACGCATTACTTCAATAATTCTATATAACTCCGCAAATAATCATTTTACCAACATTAATGCCACAGCAATTTTACAAGAAAGACACAAAGCAGGAGTCTTTTCACCAAAAATTTATAATTACTACATATAACTTGGAGTAACGGTTTGAATAAATTGGACGTCACCTTTCCCCGTAAGAAAACACCTCATTACTAGAATGAATCCAATAAATACGCCGTGCAATTATGCAATTGCTTATGAATACCCCAGCTGCAATAATCTGCTGAAGACATCTAAATAGTGGCAAAACTTTATGCTGCTCTTGCGAGACTCACTCTCTTCCCATCCACAAAGAATGTCGGACTACCTTCCAACTGCAACCAGGACCAGAATATGTGAGAAACAAGAAAAATGACGCAAGGAGATCAAAGTCGCAGCAAAGTGTATCTTCTAGCTTGTCAAAAGAATGCTAACAAATAGTAAGTCTATGTTAAAAGGGTACAGCATAGTCATCATCTAAATGAAAATTTTGAAATGAGTAGGGAATTTCAACAAATGACAAGATTGCAACATGAAAAGGTGCTCAAAATTTTCTCCAACAATATGGGGGCAGGAGACTGCCACTTTTAGCTGAGTATCCACACACATTCTGTACCTTTCTTTTCAAGTAAGTAAGAGCATCCCTCTTGGAACCAAAATTTGAGAAAACTAATGGTGCATGATCTTCAATAAGATCTTTCAGCTTTTTCAGCTTCAAAGAATGTACCTGATATACAAAGTTTGTTAGTGAAATGATCTTTTTCTTATTCCAAAAGGATAGTATTATAGCAATGATGAATGTCAGACCTCACCAAGAAGCTGTTTACACAACTTTTTCAACTTCACTTTTGGTTCGCATATGGCTTTTGCTTCCGAAAGATCATGCTTTCTTTTTGTTGAGTGAATGTGATCGCCATAATTTTCACAAAGTTTTTCTTTATCATCTTCAAGAAGCTTTTGTTTATCATTTTTCTCCAAGACTTTCATGCTATCACAGTTTTGCTCAGCTAAGGGATTTCCATCAACAGAATCCTTCTCTTTATCATCGTCATCATCAGTCAGATATTCATCAGAAGCAGAATCTTCATCATCACTGTTGCTAAAGGATGTCTTTTTTCCCAGAAAGTGAACACCAGCTGTTTTCTTTGGCTGATCCTTCATACCAAGTCCTTGCTTTCCAGCCGTAGCTTTGTCCTAGATATACTCGAAAGCAGAGAAAGACATCAATGGTTAGCAAAACCTTGGTCCCACTTCTCTCATATCTGTGAATGCTACTATATGTTCAAATATTGATAGCAACACGAGAAGCATTGGTGGTGATAGTAAGTGTTTAACAGGTGGTGGTATTTAGTGTTTAACAAATTCGTCTCTTCCACATTTATAATTTGCACCCCAAGTACACTGTAGTATCCACTGAAAATACTGTCCAAATTTTTTTTAAAAACAAGGAACTGAAGAAAGTGAAACAAATTTAAAATAGGACACCTACTTGAACAAGTTTGTAAAGATTCTCTTGATCTTCTTCAAAAAAGGCACTTCTTTCATTTCGTTGATGCTCTTTTGCTTTTGACTTCTTTTTAGATTGTGCCCCAAGAAAACCTCCAGATACAAATCCATAATTAGATCCCCACCATTCTTGAAAAACTTTTCCATCTTTATCTCCTGAAAAGCAAACTTATAAATGAAAATATATTTCCAGGAAGCAGCTAAATCATGACAATGAGAAGCATAAAGATATTGAGAAGCATTTACTAGTAACTTATAACAAGTCCACACAGAGATACACAAGTGTTAAAGGGTGATAAACTTGTTTTTATTTGAATCATGATTTCCATGGATCAAAGTGACAACGTCAATTTACCCTGCAAGCCTCGTCAAGAACAAACCACCTCAACTAAAGAATCTTAAAATTTGATAGCTTATTCTGATTACAGCCTGTTTTGAAGATCACACAAAGCAATTGCATGTGTCCCAGAAAAGCACTCATGGAAATGACCGTATGCCTAGATGTGACATAAACAATCACAGAATCATCATCCTGATACTGAAAATGCCTTTAAGAAGTCAAACAATAAAAAAGAAAAGAAAAGCAGAAGTAAACACAACTCGTATGAGAATATACAATTCTCTACACAAAAACAAGGGAGTTTACAATCACATCAAAACAATTTCAATACCAGTTGAAGCATCTTTAAGATAACAAACTTCATTCTCCAATGGCTCTATAGACTCGATTTCACCACCAACAGTGGAATTTGCCTCAGGTGACTCCTCAGCCTTTTTCACCTGAGACAAGTAAGACATTGTAAATTTGCAGTAAAAGGTATAAAAAGCAGATGCTTTTAGAACATTCTGACAGAAATAGCATAACACAAATATGGGGCATGCTGCTCCTATGATGTACCTAATATGTCAGAATGAAAATACTTCACAAGGTGAAACTTACAAGAATCGCTTCAAGGTCCTTTGTAGAATATGCAAGTACATGCTTTCCCTTTTCTCTTCTTCATTATATCTGCTTTCCTTTCTATGTGCTTCAACTCAGGCAAATGAAAAGACTGGAGGTTATGTTAATAGACTTGTTGTAACCTGTGTCAGAAGTGGACTCAATAGACCATTTCGAGTTTTGCAAAAGCCAGAGCGTGCTCCCATTAGAGCTTTGAGGGCTTCTTCTTCTGGAAGGTTGTCCTAAGTCTTCTTTTTATGCTTGTGGTCATGTTACTAGAAATCTATAGATTTAACTGCAAACTTTTATACTCATATACACCACTTAATGGTTTGTTTACCTGCACTTTCTGATATTTATATTGATGTTCTACATCTTATTAGTATCCTCTGATAATCGTTTTATTGGTCATGCTTTACAACTTTAGGTATCTGCTTATTTTGTTCCGTGATGCACCGGTGGAGGTTTGGGCTATGACAAAAACACCCATCATGGTTGGTTGGCTGTTCTTTTTTCTTTTTCTACTATTAACCAATTCTTTTTCTCTTTTCTTAAAAGATTCATTGCTGCTCTTGTTTGGAAAAAATTGCCTTATGCTTGTTGGCTTATCACATTTCATTGATTGGTTTCATGACCAAATATTATGATGTTCTTTATGCTCAATAATGAGAAGCTTTTGTGTTACTTTTACATCAAGAGTTTATTTCCTGACTATTTTATTTGGTTTGTTCTTGTAAAGATGTGAGCTAGAGCTAATCACTCTCTCTATAGAGGATTCATATATTTTATCTCCATGTAGCTTAGATCCTTGGCCCTTCCATTCACAGTATTAGAATGGACTCTTCCAACATTACCAAAGAGTGTTCTAGATGGTTCTTCTAGTCAAGGTTCATTATCATCCAAAGATGGTACATCAGGAATGTCAGATGGATCCCCAAAGTCATTGTCATCGACCCCAAAGTCAGCTTCAACAGAGTCTAGTGAGTTTTGCACTTGGTTTACTTATATGAGGCTATCTGAAACTTATTGTACTGTCTTCTCAATATCCAGAAACCTTTTGAGCATGAAAGTTGCTTGTATGTGCTTCTGGAGCAGGTTCAGATGCATCTCAAGATGATACAGCAGAAAGTTTTGCTTTTGCATTGGTGAATGGTGCACTTGGCGTTTTCGAGGTTCACGGCCGGAGAATCCGAGACTTCAGGTATAAGTCCTCAAGAAGAAAAGTTCATGGGAATTTTTGACACGGTTCATTCTGGAATTAGTTTTTATTACACGTAATTCCACAATTGCTACAGTGTCATTGTTTTACAGCTCATGATGAAATCATTTCGAATTGTCTGTGAGATCTAATAGAGGGTTCGTCTTTCTTTTCTATAGACCCAAGTGGCCTTCTTCCTCATTTGTTTCCTCTGAAGGATTAATAACTGCCATGGCCTATCGCTTACCCCATGTTGTATGTTCTTCCAATACTTTTATTTGATTGGAAGCTTGAGGTACAATTTTGACTCTTCACCATGTTGTATCCTAAAAGTCATATTGGAACTCCTCAGGTAATGGGGGACAGGTCTGGAAACATACGATGGTGGGATGTAACAACTGGACATTCTTCCTCGTTTAGCACTCACCGGGATGGAATACGGCGAATCAAATTCTCACCAATAGTTCCTGGGGACCGAAACCGAGGACGTGTTGCTGTTCTTTTTCAAGACAACACTTTTTCTGTATTTGATCTTGTAAGAACAAAAACCTGGAATTGGAGTTCCATTCTCTCCATTTTGTATAGGCATGTATGATATACTGTAGGATGTAAATGTAAGACTATATTACATGGAAGGTATATCCTAGATCTGTGTTATAGTGGGAAAATTATAGTGTAATATTCTTTTGTTACTTTTTGAAAAAGAAAACATATGGAGAGGGTAGCTTAGAGATTTATTATGTCATCTCTGGCAGAGGGTAGAGGATTAATCATGTGTTCCCTGTCCCTGTAAATCCTTTATGATTCTGATTCACATCTTCATGATTGATATGCTTTTAGTGATAATACTTTTATATTTATTGGCTCTACGATCTATGATCTCAATTGACAGGATTCACAGGACCCATTGGCAAATTCCCTTTTGCAACCTCAGTTTTCAGGAACTCTTGTAATGGAACTTGATTGGTTGCCTTTGCGAATAGACAAAAACGACCCACTGGTATTATGCATTGCTGGAGCTGATAGTAGCTTCCGGCTCATTGAGGTCACTATGTATGTTCAATTTTGTATGAGCTGACAGCCTATTGTTATTGCTTATGTAATGTGTATTTGTGGGATAATTGTTAACAGAACAAATTACAAATTATCTACACTCTTACTGATGATTCTGTAAAACCATCGTATTGGTCACTGTGTGTGAAATAGATGCTGGAGTCGACTGGTCATTCACAATTTGCCAACGTTCAAGTCTAGACTACGCCATCTTTGCTCAAGTGCATTGAAAATTTTGTCAATGACATCACTATAACTTCAAAATTTTCTTTGGTCCCTTTTAAGTGTTACATGTTACATTTGATTTAAATTACAGGTATTGGCTCTGGAAATATATTGATAAAATTGAATCAGTATGTCTGATATTGGCATCTTATGGATTGATTTTTTACTTGCTGCAATGTGAACTGCTTGTTTGAAGAATATGCAATTTTCCACATAGGTATTCCTTGATGTAACATCCATATAATATTTTAATACATGTATTGTGGGTAAACTAGCTTATACTGGTATATTATATGGTGTCATTTATACTGATTAGCTATTTGATTTCTGTTGCTTTGCGTGATCTCGTAACTGCTTCTAGCTATCGATGCAGGGCTGACAAAAAACTTGGCTATGTGCCGCAGTCAAGAGCTCTCAAGCACAGATTTCGCCCAATGCCTATATGTTTACCTATTCTGCTTCCAACCCCACATGCCTTGGTATTAGTGTTATGCTTTTTACCTTTTCTTTATAACCGAATACATGATATGCATATGTTCTCATAATTGTAATACGAGTCTGTACTTCTTTAGTGAAAAACTGCAGCAAAGTCATGCAAGATGTTTCCATTTTGTATAGCTTTTTTTCACATGTTATGACCAATTTACATGCACAAAAGGAGGGGAATGATTATGCTTTTAAAAAGTGGAAAGAAGGACAAATAGCCATTTTGTGATCATATATGGTAATTCAAATCTCTGGAAGTATGATTTTGATTAAATTTTCAACTCATTTATTTTGTAGAAGATGCAATGACAACAACATATCTAAGCAAAAGTCATGCTTATGAGAGGAAACAAATTCTTGTTGAAAGAAGGCATCTTTTCTGGTCTTCTACTAATCCTCCATTATATGTTTGCTACAGGTATTGCGAATGATCTTACAGTTGGGTATGAAACCGTCTTGGTTTAACACTAGCAGTACAACCATTGATAAGAGACCTCACTCAATTCCCGAAACTGCTGCATCTAGTGGGGATCTTCGAAGCTACATGATTGATTTACCACCTATTGGTGACTCAGTAGTTTTAGAGATGCTCCTTAAAGTCTTAGAGCCTTGTAGGAAAGAAGGTGAAGTTTTGTGATTTGTTTGGTGCTTCTGTATGCTTTTACATGAGTGAATCTGATCAGTTTCTGGATGTCTTATTTTTCTGCATGTTTCCATTTTTCAAGGCTGCATACTTGATGATGAGAGGGCATATGCTCGCACTGTATCCAGCTTTAAGTTGTTGAAGATAGTATTTAGGGCCTTATCATTGTATAAACTTCTGTTTATATTGCGAGCTTTCTGAAAAATATGCACTTCATGTTGTGATGAGCTTTAAATCTTAACCATAAGAGGGGAGGAATGGTGCTTGTTCTTTTTGACTTTGATGCTAGAAGTTTATCTTTGCTTATGTTGTACTAATACTCTTTGCATGATGGATCTAGATATTTCAAAATATATTCAATCAAAAGCTTGGTGGTCAAGATGTGAAGGTGCTTATAACTGCTCTCTTTTGTTTGTAATGTGATTTGTGCTTTGAGGTTACTGTTAAGGTGTATTTACCTTTTTTCTTCTCTTGATGACATTTAGGTTGCCATTGAGATATCTTTCATGGAGGCTATTCAAGGGTGCAACAAAACTATAACATTCCAAACTGATTTGCCTTGTGAAGCTTGTCGTATGTTGATATCTGTTATTATATTACTTCTTTCCATTATAGCAAAGTTGGATATTATTTATGTATCTAATTATTTTTCTGATTCGTTTCCAGGTGGTGAAGGAGTCCCTCCTGGAGTAAAACCTGAACTTTGTAAGCGCTGCAGAGGCACAGGAATGGTGAGTTTTAGTATATGAAACCTTTAGTGTGGAAAATAGTGATGCTTTCTCTTTGTGATATATCATTTCATTATATTTGCAGACGTTTATGCAAAATGGATTTTTAAGTATTCAACGCATTTGTACTCAATGTGGTGGAACTGGCCAAACTGTTTCGGTATGGCAAAAACCCTCGCCTTGTACTTTTATATTCATGTATATGGATTGACTATGACGTAATATTGAGATTGGATTCTCATAGAAAATGTAATTACCTACCCCTGTGTCAATCTTTGTCTTATTTACAGAATCCCTAATTTTTCTGCTCCGTATTCCTGTTGCTTTAGATCTAATAAAACCCTTTTTCTTCTTCTTTTTGATCTGTTTTCTTTTTTCGATTTACTTTTTTTTGCATGCAACTGATTTGAATCTTTTTCTATTTTTATGGTTATTTTTAGTTACTAATCTTGATCTGCGATGTAGCTGTCGTGACGTGTAATCGATTTATCTGTGATTGTTTGGCAAAAGTAGTGATCATGTTGGGTCTGTCATGGGTTTGAAAATGGTGCTCTTGTGAGTGTGAGGGTGATGTTTTAACTTTCGATTTGAAGTTCTGCGTTGATATCCTTATGGGTTGGGTGATGTTAGGTCTGTTATGTCGTGCTTCTCTATTTCTTTGTTAAATCTCTCTTAGTGATGGAGGAGAATGTTGAATTTATTTGCTATACTCATGGTTCCAGAGTGAGATATGCTGGAAGTGGTATTGTTACTTTCCAAGGTTGTTTCTGAAGTTTGAACTCTGATACAACTACCGTGTTTTTAGAGGTTCCGAGATAGTTTTCTTCTCTTTGTGTACAGAGTATTCTTGACGTCCACATTGTGGCTAAGTTTAGGATCTACAGGAAGCTATTGGACAATAAATTTCAAGAGAATTGTTGTTATGTACATTTAAATGTTGGTGGAAGTAGCAAATGCTTGCTCAAATCAGAATATTCAATTGGTGAATGGGTTGGACAAGTTCTCTATAAGATGTATTGGTTATGGCATACGGTTGGTTTGCTTGCTGGCTTTTGTTTGGAAGTGTAGTGGAATGGTTATTTGTTAGTTTTGGTTTTAAGTTGTAAGTTGTACTTTTATTATTTTCTTATTTCTTTAAAATGTATCTTTCCTATTAATTTTTTGTTCTTTTGGCTCATCCTGCATTATATTAACTGTTGGTCCTTTTTTTTTGGTTTTCCTCAACAAAATATGAACCTTAAGCGGAGCACTCTCTTTCTTAATTTTCTTGGATTTCTATTTTGCTAGCATGAGCTTAAAGTCACTGATGGAGCTGTTTCTTTTTTCTGCTAATTTGGAGCTGTTTCTTTTTTCTGCTAATTTTTCTGACATTTTCTAACTTTCAGCGAGTGAAGTTTTACCGTCTGAATGATGATGGTAAATGGGATGACCAGGGGACTGGTCATGTTACAGTAGACTATTTGGAGGTCAGTTCTAAGAATTGAAAGAAATCTATCTGTTGCCAATGTATGAGTTATTGGTGAGTTATCCAATTGGTAGACCTATTACATTTTCAAATTAAGATGATTTGCAGAGATCTGAGGAGCTGGGTTTATTTGTAATTGATGAAGAGTATAATGAGACATTACTTTTGCATCCAATCATACCAGAAGACATGTACAGAAAGCAAGAAGGTACTATAATTTTTGTTTGCTAAGCCATCATCGAGCAGTATGCCTTCAAAAGTTTATCTAATGGTGTACTTATTGGAGTGGGATTTAAGTAAGGTGTGCATGACTTTTTTTTAGTGTCCAATTTGCTTCATTTTCTTTTTCAGATATAATTATCTCGTGGAGAGATCCAGACTATGCTGCTGAGTTAGCACTAAGCTTTCAAGAAACCACAGGTTGCTCATATATATGGTACAACAAATGTTCTCTCATGAATTTTCTCTCTCTTTTTATTTTGGTGCATCAGAAAGCTTTTTCATCTACTGTCATATGACGCTACTGCTAAAATTTGTTGTTTTTCTTCAGGGATCATATATGTAATGTGCAAAGGAACCTACAGTTTAGTACACTGAACGGTAAGCACCTTTGTTATGTCCTTAAATTCTTCCTTAAGGAATTATTTATTATTAAGGGACACACTTATAGCTACCTTAGTGTTGAGTGTATATATGTTATAACGCAGTTTGCTTTACATGTGAAGACGATCTGTTGATAATCATTCTAAATTTTGCAGATGAGACATTTCACAATATCAGTAGTGAATTGAGGGAACTGCCTGCAGTAGAACTTTCTACACTCCCTTTGATATTGAAGGTCTTGAGTGGCGTTTAGTTTAGTTTTCAAATTTATTTTTTATTTCCTTGTGTACTTTTTCTTGTTCTCTGTTCCCAACATGGTGTGTTGTGTGTGTGTGTATTAATTGATGGATCATTTAGTTGAACCCTTTTATCTTCCTATATCCTTGTCTATTCCCTATATCCCCCTTTTGTGGATGCAGTTTGAGGGCTTTGGAATCCTGAATCATGATTCCATTTTATTGTTTTGGATTCTGGTATTCTTAGTTCATTTTTCTTTTGAGGGTTTTGAACTCTGAAATATGATTTCTTTTAAGTGTTTTGGAATTTGGTGTGTTTAGTTTATTTTTCTTTTGAGGTATTTGGAACTCTGAAGCTTGATTTCATTTTATTGTGGTGGATTTCAGTCTTTTAGATCATTATCAACATTGCTTGTTTGAAATGAAATGTTGTGATAAATTTATAATCTTGTGTCTGAATGTGATATTCTGTTAACTACTATTTCTCTCTTTTTACAAAATTTTCCTTTTTGCAGTTTCTAAAATGAAGTTTTTACATATCATAACATCATGCAACTAGATTGAAAAGTTAATTTCTGAATACTAGAAACCAACTTTTATCTCCTTGTTATTTTTTGGGTTTTAGTTCATCATTTCTGTATGGACGAAATTGTAAACGTTAAGAAATATTTTATATTAGAAATAAAAGATCTTACTTTTGTTGAATATTTCTTGGGAGGGGTACGATACTTTCTTTGTAAGTTTTGGGATGTATAAACCCACATGTTCATAGGGTTTTTGATGGGTGTTGATGCAAATCTTCCCTTT
Organism: Erythroxylum kapplerianum; assembly: GCA_025434765.2. Taxonomy (NCBI): domain Eukaryota; kingdom Viridiplantae; phylum Streptophyta; class Magnoliopsida; order Malpighiales; family Erythroxylaceae; genus Erythroxylum; species Erythroxylum kapplerianum. The sequence continues at coordinate 872,253 of JANSVI020001539.1, read as the reverse complement.
TGAGGCCATGTGTTGTTTGGAACTTTTTATTTAATGGAACTGGATCCTTTCTTGCTCTCTGATTGCATTTGGTAATGCTCCCACTCATTTGGTGCAATTAGAAACCATCTCAGTTACCTTCAAGTCCATATGCCCCGATTATTTTGCATCCCCCTTTTCATTCATGTCATGCTTTAAGTAACAAAGCTGAACTGTGTTGCAGACTTTGTCTGAGAGTGGCATTGCGGATCAGATGAGGCTGACTGAACTTATATTGAACAATGTATGTGTTTTTTTTAACTTTAATCTTAAAGTTTGCATTGACTAGTTAGGGCTAGCTTTCCTACTTAACGTGACTGACTTTTCATCAATCTAAGACATCTCTCTATCTCCTTTTCTGTCTTTTGGCCTGCATGTCCTTGTCTTTGTAATTTCTCTATCTTTTGTGTTTGTATGAATTCTTTTTATTTCAGTTTTTGATTGAAGTTGTTATAGTTTTATATTTTGGACGAGTTTTTATCATAAATTCTTAACCTGGTTTTCACTTGTTTTAAAGTGCATATTTATGACTATGAAGCAAGTAATGTCTGTCAATGTGGCTGCTTATAAATTTAAATATTTAGAAAATGACATATTCATGCAGTTAATCCTTTCTAACGGGTTCAGGATAGGAGGTAGTGTGATGTATTATTTCGTCATATGTGAATCTAGTACTTCTATCCATTATTGGTTTGGAATTTTCTAAGTAACTTCCTGTTGTTAATGCAGCAAGAGTTTTTCGGGAAGCTAATGGATCTGTTTAGGATATGTGAGGACCTAGAAAACATTGATGGTCTGCACATGATATTCAAAATAGTCAGAGGGATCAGTGAGTATCATGTTCTCTGTTATATACATCTTTTATGCACTATTGATAGGTTGTAATGGGATCTTTTTCCTTTACTTACAGTAATGCTCAATAGTCCTCAAATTTTTGAGAAAGTATTTGGAGATGAATTGATCATGGATATTATTGGTGCTCTCGAGTGTAAGTTGTCATCTTCTTTCTAGTAGCTATTTGTGTAGAGAATATTTTTCCCCCCTTCTGTTGATCTTACTTTGCATGACCTGTCAGGGGATTGCTCTAAGTCTGCAGCGGTACTATTGCATTATTAACATAATTTTACTAAATTCTCTTCCCATGCCAATTGCCATTTTCCCATTATCCAAGTAATTTTAACCTCCACATATTTGAATGGCTAATGTAGGCGTAGAACTCTGGTGCTTTAATTGTTGTGTAATGTGCATAATTGGCTCATTGTCTCAAATGCATATTTTAAGTAATTGATTGTTTTTTTAGTTTTCTGATTTTGGTTGATGTTTTTCTATTTCTATATGCAATGTGGTTTTGGTAAGCTGCTATATGCAATCACTTCTGATGTCTGTGATTGTAGTGATTCTACAGTATGTATTTGACCACTGAGTGTTGTCTAATTGGTGCCTTTTTCAATAGAGAAGGTGCCTAATAGCTTCTCAGGAATTTTTATTCTTGAACATTTATTCAACATCCAACCCATGTTAATGTGGACTTTTTGGACATTACCTGTTGCATTGCACTGTCAATGGACCAACCCACCTATCCACTCCACATGTCCATAACAGGTTATCTGTATGGTTGTTTTGTACTTGGATGATTATGGCTGCCTTAATTGGAGTAATAGTTCATTTTTACTGATACTGAATTTTTTATTATGCTTGCAGATGATCCAGAGGTTCATCATGTCCAACATCATCGTAGTTTTTTGAAAGACATGTTTTCAAGGAGGTAAATTGCAGTTGCTCATTTCGAGATAGAACTTGTATAATGAAAGATTCATCAGTTGTCTTGACTTGCGTTCTGTCTCTCTTGTTTGATGTAAGGCCATACCAATCAAAGATCCACTTGTCCTGTCAAAAATACACCAGACATACAGAGTTGGTTATCTAAAGGTTGGGTACTGAATACTGGAAATTCTGCTGGTGTACTCTGCTTTAATTAACTTTCTTAGTTGTTGGTGTAGGCTGATTTTTGTCTTCCTACGAATGTGGGAGTTCTTACCTTCATTCATTGCTTTCAGGATGTTGTTTTGGCTAGGGTACTGGATGAGGCCACTGTTACAAGCCTCAATTCCATTATTCATACGAACAATGCTATTGTAAGCATTTAAACTTGCTCTCTCCTAAGCATTGCAAGCCTTTATTGTTTAAAACCCTTTTCTATTCTGTTTCAGGAGTGACATTTTTTTCACTGATCTTTTCCTGATGTAGGTGGTGTCTCTGTTAAAGGATGATAGTACTTTTATTCAGGAATTATTTGCTAGATTGAGAGCGCCTTCCACATCGGCTAAATCAAAGAAAAAATTGGTAATCTTGGCATCTAAAGACATTATTTTGCGTCTACTAATCATCACCCGGATAACTTGCGATGTTGAAGTTGGAGTATTTTTGTTTTGTTACCTTTCACTACTCTATAAACTTAACTTGTGTACCATTACTTTTCTTGGTTAGGAGTAAATATGTTAGCACGGTGCAAATTGTTCCAGCTAAGGTCTGTACACGTGGGAAGAACTAAAACACAACTGTTGAGTTAGCTAGTTTGACCTGAGGTCCAAGCAGTAAAAGAGACAGCTAGACCATCAATTAATTACATAAGTTCTTTTTAGAACATGGTCATTAAAGAACTGTTAATTTACTTTCATTTCAATGATCAACTTCTCCCACAATGATATCTATGCTACCTAGTATTGTCATAATATCAGCCAATTTCATTATTTTAACTAATTGAGAAATAATTTGCAAAAATTGATAAAACCTGGGGATGAATTTTGCAGCGCCACTGAAACCCACCCTGATCCCCTATCAGAAAAACTCCCAACTCCCCTTTTGGTGCTTCGACTCTCACATAAAGCTCTTGTTTCAGAAACTCAAAAAATAGAAGTTTTTTGTACTAATGAACTGATATTCAAAATCATGCCACTCTCCATCCCTTTCTCGATTAAAATGCCTATTTTCTAAATTCTCATAGGCCGCCCCGGAACTTGTCTATATGATCTTTTGAAGTCCTTCTTGGCCTTTGAACTTCAATCTATGTTTCCAGTCATATTTTCATTGAATTATAATGAAATGGGATAAACTTTGTAATCCACTTGTTATTTTTATAACATTCTAGACAACCATTTCTTGATGAAATCTTTGAATTTGCTTTTTATTTCCATTTGTTTTCAGTGTATAGATTTTCTGTAATGATTGAACTGTAGTTTATTATACTTTAAAAGCTGGGTTTTGCCTGATGATTTGTCGAATTGAGCAGCAAAAAGTTTTGTCTTGTGTTTTACTATAATTACTAAAGGTAGAAGAAATCACAAAAATTTGCAAATTTGACACCCATAATTATTAGATTTCAATTTCTTCATACTTCTTTGACACTTAAGCATCTGTTATTTATATGTGAAGGTGAAAAGCTTCTTTTCAACCATACTGTGGAAATATAGATAAAAGATGAGCTGATAGACTAACAGGTTGAAGTAATCACAATTAACTAAGATGATATGAGAAATGATAGAATAGTAATTCGTTATGTTCAAGTTCAGTGCATCAATGATTTTTTGTGGGTATTTTCTCTTACTAGTATATGCCATCACGATATTTTCAGTTAATTCTCCATGTCTTTTATGGTGTTTGACTCTCTCAATTCTTATGATTCAGGTATTTTTCTTGCATGAGTTTTGTAGCCTAAGTAAGAGTTTGCAGCTGTCTCAGTGGCTCCGATTATTTAGGTACATGAAACCACCTATTCTAGAATTAATATTGTAACTTTCTTTCGAGTATCTATGTATGGTAGCTCATTATTATTCAGTTCACATGTTAACTTATTGCACTTTAAGAGCTAAAAGTTAATATTTTCTTTTAGAGATCTCGTTAGCGAAGGTATTCTAGAAATCATAGCTGAAGCTTTACAGAATGAAGACACAAAGCTTGTATTGACGGGGTAATAGTGACTTTTGTTGTTTCTAATGATCGTTATATTGTTCTAGTTCTTTGTTTACCTTTGAATTTTTTACCCTGGTTGCTTAACCTGTCATTACTTTATTATTCTGATGCAGGACAGATATCCTTATTCTTTTCATGAACCGGGATTCAAAGCTTCTGCGTTCGTATCTTGTTCGGCAGGAAGGGATCCCACTTCTAGGACTGTTGGTATGTGTGCCCAATAAGTTTATTTGGTTATTGTACACATCTTTGTGGAGATTCTATTCTATCACATGCTGATATAATAATTCCTTGGAAACCTAATAACGGGAAACGAAATGGGTTCCATTAGTGGCTTGTGATGAGACTTAGCTTTGATGTTATGCCTGCAAAATTGATATGAAGAAGCTCAAACATGATGGAATCGTGGGAGTTCCCTTGAAGGAAATTAGTTCATAATCATTTTCTTTTGATATTTCATATAAGGCCATAAGATTAAATTTAATTACTACAAAGTGCTACACTTTGTTGAGGTATTGATTTGATTTGTATTAAAATTATGCATGGTGCAATGGTTTTGGCCATTCCTTAAAAGTCGAATGGTGGCCTTGTGTTCATCAACTCTTGACTCTTATTTTTTAGGTCATTTTCTTCTTGTTATCGATAATTTCTTTGCTTAGAGAACAGTCAATGAAAATTGAAGAGTTTTGAAGAATTTTTGCTTTTCACTTTTAAGCTGTATGTAGTCAAGTTACATTTTCTTAACCGCTGTTGGTTTGGTAATGTTATTTTGTTAGATTGTTACTTTTGCATTAGGCTTTTTGCTACTTATTCATTGCTTAGCTTTCTATATTAGTTGCTATGGTGAAAAATTTTTATGAAAGGAATCCAAGGGACCTCAGTTATGATCAAATTTTGGTGTTGGGATTTTAAATTTTAACTGTTCTTTTGGTAGATATATGTTATGAAGCAACATGCATGTTTGAATTCCATTCTTTGCATGTAATTTCTGGTAAGTTTTGGTTCAAACAAGTGCCAAACTGCTGTTATTGTTGTTTGTTTTCTTTGGTTGTGTAATGTTATTGTAGTTTGACCATGTTTCCATTAATTCTGAGAGCTAAATAGTATCTCATTTTTCAGGTTAAAGGGATGCTAACAGACTTCAAAGGCGACATGCACTGCCAATTTCTTGAGATTCTTCGGAGTTTATTGGAGACTGATAATCCGCAGGTGCCTGCCTCTATAGTTCATTACACTATGCATCAATTATAATTTGCAATTAATTTTGTAGAATGTTCATGAAGTCTTGATATGTATATTTTCTATTGTTTGTTGGTTTGCTTTTTATTGTTAGTTTGATATCTATGCTAGTACTTTCTGCTGTTCTAGCTGTTTGGGCATTAATGTTTATTACTTTTTTCTCTGTTTCATGTCCATACTGAGTGAGTTCTTATTACCTTTAAAGTTAATGCTATAGTAAAAATTGAACTAACTATTGGTTCTGCTTTAATATTTGTGTATACCAATGACTAATTGATGTGTGTTAGGAAGTTAGGAGTTTCAACCTGTTATCTAATGTAGGGTGTTTAATGGGTAGTTTTAGGCTTTTGCCCTAGAGAAGACTTCAAACAAAGATAAGAGTTGCTGTGTTATCGTATCTTCACTGTCTAGCTTTCAATAAACTATCTAGATTCCTTCACTGGGAAATGGAACTTGCTGAGCACTCTTCTATAGCATGGTTGTTTATCTTATTGGGGGAAGAATGCTATTGGCATTTATGTGGAATGTATTTCCTTTTTCTGTGCCTCAGTTCATCAGCAGTCCATTGGATTTGACAGTGATCTTTCATGCAGAGGGATAATATAATAGAGATTTTCTATGAAAAGCACTTGAGCCAATTGATTGATGTTATAAGAGCATCATGTCCTACCAAAACTATGGCCCGATCCAGTGATAGATCTTCAGCGTTTGCTGGAAAAATTGAAAATCAAACTTGTGTGAAGCCAGAGATACTTTCAAACATATGTGAATTGCTATGCTTCTGTGTTCTGCACCATCCTTATAGAATAAAGTGAGTTTCTAGCATTTTCTTTCTCATCCTGCAGGCTTAATTGACTGATGAAAAGAGACGAAATATGAATTTCTTTTTTTCTTATGTTTGCAGGTGTAATTTTCTCCTAAATAATGTTATAGAAAAAATTTTGTTACTCACAAAACGGAAGGAAAAGTACATTGTAGTTGCTGCAGTCAGATTTGTTCGCACGATCCTGCTCCAACATGTAAGCTACTTTTTGTTATTTCTTAGTTGTCCGTTCCATTTTGGAAAAATTTTCCTCCTTGTCTCCTTTATGCATTTGCCTCTTGTTTTTATAAGTTGGTTCACAAATGTGGTGACACACCAATATAACGTCATATTCTTATATAGTCACAAATGTGGTGACACACCAATATAACGTCATATTCTTATATAGTCATCAGCCTGGGTTGCTATATTTATCTTGGAACATCCATAGCAGTTTGTTTATTTCTTCTCCCATTCCACAAATAATGCCTATCCTCGCTGTATGTAGTTTGTTGGAGGCACTTAATATTAGTTGGGGGGAAGATATTGATTATGGTACAATCCATAATCAGTTTTGCTTGTTAAGATAAAATTGTTGTATAATGTGATTCTACGAGTTGCAAGAGCAAGCTTTATACAGGTCTAATCAAATCTCTCCTATAGGCTGGTTATGTTTCGTAATCATTTTAAGATGACTATTGTCTACTTGTAAAATTCTTATATGCTGGTTTCCTTAAAACAGCTTCAAAAGGTGTAGTTACACGTTCTCATCCTGAACATTTTTACTCTCTCACATTCCTTGGGTTGTTATGGCTCTCCATGTCTCTTGGCGGGCTTATTAAATTGCTCACGAATATCTTTGTGTATTGGTCTTTGGTTAATACTTTTTCTTATGTTTAAGCAACATTATTTGTTATTGCAATATTTGGTTCTCATGTGTCAGGATGATGAGCATTTGATAAATCATTTTGTGGAGAACAATCTCCTCAAGCCAATTATAGATGCTTTTGTTAGCAATGGCAACCGATATAATCTGCTAAATTCTGCTGTCTTGGAGCTGTTTGAGTATATCCGCACAGTGGTATGGTATTACTACGCCTGCCTTCTGCTGCAATGATGCATAAGTTTGTTTTCTGAGATCTGTCTTTTTTTAGGCAAATCTGAAGTCATTGCTCAAGTACATAGTTGATTCATTCTGGAATGAGTTGGTTAAATTTGACCATCTGGCTTCCGTTAAGGCTTTAAAAATAAAATATGAGCAGGTATCCTCTATTTGATTTTTTCCTGATTCCAATGTCCGTTAAACGGACATTCACGGGCTAGCTTCAGTAAATTGCAATTTTTTATCTTTTTAGAGGTAGAATATCACTTCTGGTATTCATGAAAGTTGTATATCTAGAAGTCTACTTTTAAATGGTCTAAGAACGAACTCAATCAGACATTTTTAGAAAAAAAGTTATGACAATTGCACCAAGAGAGGTATAGAATGATTAAGGACATAAACATGTTGGTTTCTTTTGGCCATAACTCCCTCATCCGACCTTCGAATGACTCGATTCTTGAAGCAATAGCTTCATAACACATGTATATATCTGTCCATAAGCATTTATATCTTTTGGAGTTAATTTGAGAAAGATTTATGGAAAGATAGTGAGGGGTCGGTTTAGAGAGCATGATTGGAGTATGAACACACTTTGGCTTTTCAAGCATATCTTGATCTTTAGAGCTCCAATTGAGATAGTTCTTACTTCAAATTAAACTAGAGACTTAGAGCCTCAATTGTTGTGAAGAAATCAGACTATGATTTTGGTGATTGGTTAGTGTGGGCTCACAACCCTTACGAGAGGACGGCCTAAGAGGGTTTTTTGGAATAACCCTACATGTTTATAAGTTAATGGTCTATGACTCCAGATGTTGGGCTCTGGTAACGGGGTCCAACATATTATGGTATCAGAGAAACTAGGTTTAGGTCCAGGTTTGGGACTAGGTTTAGAAGTACCCTAGGCATGGAATGGGTAGTTCTCTATTATGAAATTAACATGCATTATTTGTTTTAAATGAACAACTTGAATTGTTTTACATGATTTGAAATTGTTTTGCATCAACTAAAGATTTTCAATTATTTTTTCAATTGAAGGAGTGAAATGTCGTCTAAAAAAAACTCGAGGAGCTCTAACTCAATTTGATTCTCGCCAAGGGAGCACGGATGATTCGTATATCCCACAAGATGCGGGGACACATCCTACTCCAGATTCTAAGGCACCCAGTGTGCAGCATGAGGTGCCTGCACTGCCTCCTTCGATGCCTCAAATGGATCCCAAGTTCTTTCAAGCCTTTGCCTAGGCTTTCACTTATTCCATGGGTCAAGGGTCTCAAGTTTCGATGCAAGTGCCAGTGGAGAGGACTGGACAGTGTGATAAGATTCGCAAGTATGGGGCTGTTGATTTTAATGGAACCACTAATCCTGAAGAAGCAGAAGCATGGCTGAAGAGGACTGAGAGAGTCCTAAAACAGATGAAGTGCTCTGACGAAGAGAAGCTGGATTATGCAGTTAGTTTGCTATAGGGGGATGCGCTCTATTGGTGGGAGTCAGTGCCCCACAATCAGGACGTACCGTCGGCACTAACATGGAGGGAATTTTTGGAAGCTTTCAGGAGGAAGTACTTCTCCAGGATCTATATCCAAGAGAAGGCTAGAGAATTTCTAAATCTCACATAGAGGGATATGAGTGTGAGTGAGTATTAGTTGAAGTTCATCCATTTGTCATGGTATGCGGCTAACATTGTGGTGAATGAGGAGGATAAGTGCCGCAAGTTTGAGGGGGACTTCATTTGGGGATTAAGGAGAAGGTGTTGATCTATAATTTTTGTGACTACCAACTATTGGTAGATGTGGCCCATTAGGCGGAAAAACTGGAGAACATCAAATATGAAGTCAATAAGAAGAGGAAGAGTTGGGAATAGTCTGCTAAAAAGGGAATGAGTGCTCCAATGCCTAAGAGGAGTGAGAGGAGCTTTCGCTCCCAGAGCGAAGCGGAGATTAGTGGTGTTGGGACCCATTTTTGGAACCCAACCTCGGATCATTACATAACCTTAAACCTACGGAAATTCCTTAAACGACACCGATTCATCTTCTTGCTTCAACGCTTGTGAAATCATGAAACGTGATCTTCTTCATTTTTCCCTAGTAAATTTTTTTCCACACTCTTCGAAAACATGAAACATGTACGTCTTACCCTGTAGGGTTAATTCGTTTAACCTCTATAAAGCATGAGCGAATTTCCTTATAGAGTTTCTTCAAAGTACTTTCATTAGCCATCATCGATTCCTCATCATTCTCATAACATCTCAAGCCACGAAGGGCGAACTCACACAGTGGAATCGCAAGAATCTCTATTGCCTTCTTCAAAATGGTATGCGCCCACACCAAGCCAAACGTCAACAAAAGTATTCATCTCACTTACTTCCGAACAGATTTTGGAACATCTCAAAAAGGAATTTCAAAAGGACTTCTTCATAATATTTGTTCCTCTTCTCATTAAGCTTCTAATGACACCAAAACACATTCGATTTAGTTTAGAAATCTAAAAGTTATGGCCCAAACACTTTCGGACTATTACTAAACCGAGACTGTGCACTATACCCAACTTCACTCCAGACACTGAAGATCTTAAGGACTGAATTGAAATTCAATTCCTTCAGATGAATTTTAGCTTCACGTCTTTAGTTTATTTAGAAATAAGAACCACCTCATTCGGAGTTCTATAGCTTAAGATATCACCAAAATACTGAAGCATATTCAGAAACATATTCAACTCATACTCTTTAAACTGATCCTCTCACTTTGATTCAATCAATCCTTTTAAAATTAATAACAAAACCTCCAAATAATTATGGAGAGGTATAGGAAAGTCTTAGGAATCAAATGCTTCAAAAATTGGGTCAATCGAAAGTCGGACGGAAAAGTTACAAGCAAAAGAATGGGAAAAGCGGGAAAAGGGGCGGGTCGCGATCACGACCAGGGTCAAGATCGCGAGCTGGTCGCCCTCGCGACTAGCTCGCGAGCTGATCGACCATGTTGTACTCGCGACGCGTCACCCTCGGGACTGGCGTGAGTGTGACACCTCGCACTCGCGAGGACACTTTGATTTTTTTTAACTACCTAATTTCCAAAATTTCTATCTTTTGATCCAGAGCTCCAAATTTTTTAAATTTGGTATCAATGGAAAGATAAAAGGAAGCTCTACAACTTCCATGAAGGACTTAAAAACCATTTTGGCCTCTAAAGGAGTCAAAAGCCACCTCAAAGTGGCTGTCTAATTAATGTCCTCCTAAAACAGTAACATAACTTCTAAAAATCATATCTTTCAGCTCCAT
>JANSVI020001537.1:23170-33180 GCA_025434765.2 Erythroxylum kapplerianum | reverse complement strand
GCTAATTCGAATTATGAATATGATTCGATTAGGAACCATAAAATTTCAATTATTTTGATGTCCAAATTAAACACTTTAATTATAGTACATATGCCTTTTTCTAGTCATACTAGAAATGCAATGCTCTACTTGTATTAATTCTAAATTAATACCTAAGGTTTCCAAATTCTCGAACATTAATTAGTCATCTAAAACATCCCTAGGTCATCTTAAATTTATCAAGACAATTTTGGCACAAGCCAAAAAAAGTATCTTGACCACCAAAATCATCAAGATAAATAAGTTAACCTACTAGACACTAAAGAGATCGATTTGATGTCTGAAAAATTTTCGAAACCCTAATTTCAAGCATATGCACTTAGCATGCTACTAGCATCAAAATAATACATTTCTTATCTCATAAAAACTTTATTAAGATCCTATAACCAAAACACATACATCATAAGTCATTAATCAAGTCAACTCCATTAGCTTTCAAAAAGTTGACCAGACTTAACTTATTCATTGAATCAAATTCAATTAATTCTAGAAAATTTCTAGAATCTTATACACATTCTAAATGTGTCTAATAAAAAAATTCTAGAAACTAATTCCTAGGAATTATTTATTAAGTTAGTAGAATTAGCCAGCACCATCATATATCTATGACACTTGTCATATTACTTCTAACACTAGTCATACTTTACATCACGCCTGCATAAGATAACCACTTTAACAACACGTGTCATGCATCTCATACACATGGCAACATCTTATCTTACATGTCCATGTAGCAAAATTCATAAAAAAATTTATAAAATTTAATATGGAATTTATAAGCATGCATGTTCATTAGATTTCCATAATTTCCCAGAACTTCATACATGCATCAAGCTGAAACTAAATTCGTAATAAAATAGCAAATGACATTCAATTGTAATTTCCTTTGACAGAAACATATTATAACACCTTATAAACATTTCTATGAAAGAAAATCACAAAATAAATTTTATAATATTATTACAAAATTTTCAAAATCAGCACATGCATTCAATTTTTCAGAAATTCCCAAAAACCATCATATAAGCAAAATGGATATTAATTCGAAATACAATAGCAAATGACATTCAATTGTAATTTCCTTTGACAAAAACATAACATAACACCTTATAAACATTTCTGTGAAAGAAAATAAGAAAAAAATTCTAGAATTTATACAAATTTTTCCAAATCAACATGCATGTTAGTCACAACCCAGCAAACACTTTGCACATGTTCAATACATCATTTAATACATGCATAACCTTGCTCTGATATCACTGTTGGGGAGCCATGGATTCATGCATCACATGCATGAAAATGTAGAGGAAATGTCAGAATCTAAATTCCAACTCCTATGAGATCCCCAAAATTCCATAATCACAGATGCATGTATATACAAAGCATAAGAATGTGAAATTTAAACACTTGTAACTTTTTTATACTCCTCCTTTCTTGATTCTTCTCTTTGTTTGGGTTGTTGCAAACACCAAACCCTTCCTTGATCACTCAAGAACACACAAAGATGAAGAAGAAACAATGTGTAAGGGTGGTTTGAGCACCAAACTAGATGAGTTCAAGTAGATGCTCAAATGGATAGAAAAATCAAGACTATGTTGCATGCACTTTGATTCATGCAACAATTACATATGTAACATCCCGTTACTGTTAGCAAGGGTATTTTCGTAATTGGGACCGACTGATAGGATTATCATTGCATTCACTGACTGAGCATGTTACTGGCCTCTAATTATAGAGGGACAGGTTGATTGCATATGCATTTATTCATAGGTACATGCATTCATGATTTTCCGGTATTCAATTGTGAGCATGAACTGACTGAACTGACTGGATTGCAATTAATTGAGAAATTAGGAGTAATTGGGCCCGAATGACTGATTTAGAATTGTTTAAGAGTGATTGGTGATTTATAGTGATTATTGGAAATTTTCAGGAAATCCGAAAGAAAATGCCCGGACCGGAAAGTTGGGAGTGACAGACTGATTGACTGTATAGTACTGAAAAGACTGTCCAATGGCAATGGAAAAAAATTAGAGTTATACTGTTAGGAAATAAAAATGTTGAGCTATTGAAATTTAGAGACTGAAATTTGAACTGATTTGGAGACCTATGTCTATAAATAGCTAAGTTTGAATTGGAGATTTTACCCTAAGGCATTTCTTCTTCTCTCCTTCCACGGTGAACTTCGATCCCTTTGTTGGTAAGAGATCTCGACTATTTCTTGTGATTTCCCTCTCATTGTGTAAGGCTAACTTGATTCTTGTGGAGGATGAAGGTTGAGGAGCTTTGAGAGTGGTTGATCGTTGATTTTGAAGGATTTTAGGGTTTACGGAGATTTGAGGGATTTGTGGAATTTGATCTTCGATTGGTAAGTATTAATGGCTTTAATATGGTTATTAATGGTTCCTGATGCATTTATGGTACTTAATGTGTTAGATAGGGTAGTTGAATGTGTTTAATGGAGGTTTGAGTGAGTGATAATGGTGGAAAAAGCGATCGGAGAAGCCGATGGAGCCGCACGTCGCGACGTCTGAGAGCGACCTCGCCGCGACGAATAAATGTTTATTCGCCTCGACGAGGATTGAGGCCTACGTCGCGACGAGCAGGACGAGGCGCTGCGACGAGCGACCCGTATGCGTCGCCCATGATTATTGTTATTAAACCTCTCTTAGAGACTATTAATTGTGGGTTAATAATTAACCTGAATTTATCAAGATATGATCGTTAATTAAACCTAACCACTGAATAACCTATGATACAATCTCTAGATTCAATTGGGTAATAGCATTATGAATTAGGAAAACCGATTAATCAAGGCAATAACCACATACGATGCATCATTTAACCTAGGTTGTGTTATCCTTATTAATTACGAATCATTAGTCACTACACATAAATTTCAACATAACAATTATGGATTATATCAAAATTCTAGCAATGGGTTTGCAAATAAATGATTCAATGAACTCAATAAAATTATATTTTCACAATACCCAATGGGTTCATACATAACTAATTGAACAATAACGAGAATACGATTATCCATATACAAAACCCAAATTAATTAACGTAGGATAACACAATCAATTTCTAATGAGAGAAAGAAAACAACAAAAACAGTGAAATACACTTAACTTGGGTCGTTGGCATTGATGTCACCTCCGAACCGACGTCGAGACGTCTAGCTCTTCATGGGTCTCTCTCACAAAAAATGCTTAAACCCCTCTAATAATTAATGTCCCACCGAAGACTCCCCTCTCACTCTTACTACTACGCCTCCCTACTGTTACTCTTTATTTCTCTATTTTAATTCTTAGTCCACTTTATTGTTCACTCACTTAAAACCTACGCTTTTGTTTCTGCCACTATTGTGCATTTTATGTTGGCTAATGTTGTTGTGTTTTGGTCATCTCACTATCTAATGTGTTTTGGTCCTCCTGTGCTACGTCATTTGGTGCTCTGCTGCTACGTTCCTTGTTGTGTTGCCTGCCATTTTGCTCCCTTGGTCCCTCACTTATGTGCTACGTCATTTTGGAGTGAACTATTTCCTTCTAGCTACCTTCATTTATTCCTATCTAGCGTTGTCATTTTATGCTGTTTCTTTCAGCTGCCTATTTTCTTCATTTAATTCCCATAAAACACACTGCTTGGGTTGTTGTTAATTCACGTAATTGCATGCAAATTTCATGCACATGCCGTGAGAAACTTTAAATCTTCTTTGCATTTTCTTTTTTTCTTCTGATAGGTTGAAGTTGATTTAGCACTTTCAGCACATGCCAATGCACGGAAATGGTATGAGTTGAAGAAAAAACAAGAGAGCAAACAGGAAAAGACAGTTACAGCTCATGAGAAAGCTTTTAAAGCAGCTGAGAGAAAGACCCGTCTCCAACTTTCCCAGGTTGATTTAGTCTGCACACATGTTCATGTTAATTTACAGCCTGCTGATACTTTTTTCAACTTTAGTTGCTACATATGACTAGGTCTATGTTACCTAGATAGATGGGGATTTGAGTAATTCAAAAAGTTATAGTCACCGTGGAAATTTGATCCATTATCCATGGGGTTCCTTGTTGATTGTCTCCCATCACCTGTGTGTGCTTGTCTGTCTAAAAGTGATTTGGATCAATAGTTATATTAGTGATGGAGTTACAATATATGGAATTAGGCAAACAAAACTGTATTTAGTTTACTTCTCAATTTTCTATTTCCATCCTTGCCTTCAAGCTTGACTTAATCCTTCAACTTACATTTTATCTATCAACTGCTAAACTTGTGAACATGCAGGAAAAATCTGTTGCCACGATAACTCATATGCGCAAAGTTCATTGGTTTGAAAAATTCGATTGGTTCATAAGCAGTGAGAATTACTTAGTTATCAGTGGGCGTGATGCTCAGCAGAATGAGTTGATTGTGAAGCGCTATATGTCAAAAGGGGATCTGTAAGTCAATTGTAAGATTTATCATAATGGTTTGAGAATTAACTTCCTACTTGGTATTGAAGGAATATGTGTTAATAAACTAGAGCGCAAGGTCTCTTTTTATTGTGAAACCTAGATGTAATATTGTGGTGATATTAAATTAAACTTTTTAACAGGTATGTCCATGCGGACCTGCATGGAGCTTCTAGCACCGTGATCAAGAATCACAAACCTGAACAACCTGTACCTCCTCTCACTCTAAACCAATCTGGATGTTTTACAGTAAGTTACTATTCAATATTGATTTCATGCGTTCTTTTTTCAGCTCATGTTTTACTTGGGTGGATGACCTATATTGTATGCCTCAATTATGTAGGTTTGCCACAGCCAGGCGTGGAATTCAAAGATTGTCACTAGTGCTTGGTGGGTTTATCCGAATCAAGTTAGTAAAACTGCTCCTACAGGTGAATATATAACAGTGGGAAGTTTCATGATCCGTGGGAAGAAGAACTTCCTTCCTCCGCATCCCCTGATAATGGGTTTTGGGTTGTTATTTCGCCTGGATGAGAGCTCTTTGGGGTCACATGTAAATGAAAGGAAATTAAGAGGTGAGGAGGAATTTCTAAATGATGGTGAAGAAAGTGCATCTCTCAAAGCAATTTCTGATTCTGAGTCGGAGGATGAAGTTACCAGCAATAATGTGGTTGTCAAATCAGAAAGTATTCCTGATAGCATGACTGCTTCCGAAATTGAAGTTACTGATGCAGATGAATTTGCTGTCCAAAATGATCTTTCCAGGAGTGTTCATGGTGATTATATACCCAATGTGAGTGGAAATGGTGTTGGTTCAGTAACTCCGCAACTTGAGGACCTTATTGATAGAGCTCTTGGGCTTGGAACTGCTAATTTAACTGGTAGAAATGGCGCTGAAACATCCCTGACTGATTTTAGTAACAACCCTAATGATGAAGAAAGGAAGGGAATAGTGAGAGATAAACCTTGTATTTCAATAGCTGAAAGAAGAAAGCTCAAGAAAGGTCACAGAAGTAATCTTGCAGGTGGAGGCACTGAGCAAGGAAAGGAAGATTTAAAAGTAAAAAATATTCAACCTGAAAGGAATGTCCAGAACTCTAAGCCAAGTGGTGGAAAGATTAACCGAGGGCAGAGGAGTAAACTCAAGAAGATGAAGGAAAGGTATGCTGATCAAGATGAGGAAGAGAGGAGCATTAGAATGGCTTTACTGGCTGTGAGCACAATGACCTTCTCATTTATGTTTTCTTAAACATTAGAATGTCAAGATCAGTTTCTATTAGTATTTGTTTTTGCATCCTTATGATTATTGATGTGAACTTTTTAGTCTTCCGGAAATACAAGGAAGAATGATTTGGAGTTACAAAATGGAAGTGCGGCAACCAGTAAAGGGAAGATACCTATTACCGGTATGTGTTACAGATTTCTGGTTGGAAACTTTTGTGCATTCCTTTTAACATTATTTGTGCTTGAAGGTAAGCCACCCTATTAAGAAACACTGCTATTTTGAGGTAATCTAACTGAATGGATAATTGTTGATCAGCTTCTGAAGATGCCCCAAGAGTATGTTATAAATGCAAAAAGTCAGGTCACCTATCACGGTATTGCCCAGAACATCCAGATGATGGCTTAAAAGCTCATACAAATGGCGTGCATAGTTCTGTAACGGGTTCAGATAAGACTACCACGGAGGCAGATAGGGTGGTCATGGAGGAGGATGATGTTCATGAGATAGGTGAAGAGGATAAAGCGAAATTAAATGACCTGGATTACTTGACTGGGAATCCATTACCTAGTGATGTACTTCTATATGCTGTGCCCGTCTGTGGTCCTTATAGTGCACTGCAGTCTTACAAATACCGTGTGAAGATTATACCTGGCACTGCCAAGAAAGGAAAAGGTATCTTTGTTGTCTGCGTAAGAAACTTGTCTGATTCTATCTGGGATGCTATGGTTTCTTTGCAGCTTTTTCTTTCTCTGGTTTGTGTCTGTTTATCTGTTGGAGTACCAAATGGAAGGTTGAGGAGGATAGAGTACCTCCTTTAAGCTATTTGAGAAACTGGCTAATACATTTACTTTTTTGCCTTTGTAGCTGCTAAAACTGCCATGAATTTGTTTAGCCACATGCCTGAAGCCACTGCCAGGGAAAAAGAGTTGATGAAAGCCTGTACAGACCCTGAGCTTGTCGCTGCAATTGTTGGCAATGTGAAGATTACCGCTGCAGGTCTTACACAGTTGAAGCAGAAGCAAAAGAAAGGAAAAAAGATTAAGAAAGAGGAAATCTAGTAAGCTAGTCATAAATTGGGATTATACG
Organism: Erythroxylum kapplerianum; assembly: GCA_025434765.2. Classification (NCBI taxonomy): domain Eukaryota; kingdom Viridiplantae; phylum Streptophyta; class Magnoliopsida; order Malpighiales; family Erythroxylaceae; genus Erythroxylum; species Erythroxylum kapplerianum. Next base: position 26,379 of record JANSVI020001537.1, on the reverse strand, counting down.
AGAGCAAAGCTGCAATTACTTGTGAAAAAGCTTCTTTCCTCTGTACAAATTTGGAGATCTTTTGACCTGTCTGTTTGAAACTGGGAATATAGAAGATGATAAAGACTTTTTCATCATCCTTACACCTCTCTGTGAAGGCTTAAATTGACGCATATGCACATTGACAGTGGCTGCTGTCTATCCTTCAAATTTGGGCTGAAATTGTAGTATGGAACAATGAAGTAAATGTAATAGGCGCCGAAATAGCAGGAATTATCCCATAAATAAAATGCTGTCTTAAGGCCTCATATGGTATTTATTGCTTTTTATCGCACGGAAGCAAAAGACAAAAGGCAGTACTTGTTATAAATTTAAATTCAGTTTTGATACAAGATTAAAGTCATATCTCTTGATTCTTTCAGCGGCAGGGGTTCATTCTCTTTGCTTTTATGGCCGAGAAGTGCGTCTTGTTTTCATCTTTTCACAGCTCACCAGAAGTATGCAATCCGAGATTTGAACAATAACCAAGTAGCTGAGGCTGACTGTGAAGCCATATGCACAGTTTTATACCTGCAAAAAATTACAGGGTTAAAGAAGGCAGAAAAGCTTCAATCTCTTCCGGTTCCGCTTGGGGATTGTCGCTGAAGTCTAAGCCCTCTGCTGGCATGTCTGATAAAAATCAGTCAATCCACGCAATCAAAGAGTAAGCTTACGTTAAAGTAATATATAATTGATCCGTCTCAAAATAAAAAGTAATAATATTCTCTCGCTGACCATTCAAATGAAGGATGGTGACCCAACAAAACTAAAAATAATAATTCTTAAGAGGTAGTCCTTCAAATAGTACGTATCCCATCCCACCAGTGAGCTAAACATATAACGTACAGAGGTGTTCTATCTAATGCATGTGCTAACAATGGACCGACCTCTTAAATGATCTCCAACTGATCTCTTGAGAATATAATGCGAGAAAGGAACCAATCCTCGCAGGCCCTCTACTTCTATTTGCATTTACATTATAAAGGTGATAAAACAATTTTAGTAGATGCACACAACATATTCTTCAAAGCAACAGGGGAGGGGGTTGAACATACAGCTGCATAAGTTAATTACCGTAAGACCTTTTCACCACTTCAATTTCACCTCAAGCAAGAAACTTGAGTAACATTACAAAAGAGAAGATAGAAAATATAACCAATAGAAAATATAACCAGAAGCTCAAATTTAGCAGGCGCCACAATTATATTACTCACCTCGCCCTTGACAATGGCATCCTCAGCTTGAAGGAGCCTGCAGCTTAACCAGGCAGGATCATACTGGATTTCCCTTAAGACACAACTATCATCACCTTCATTTTCTTCTACAATCACAAATGCCCCTTTCACTTCAACAGCTATACCTAATCCTTTCACAAATGCATGCCTCTTGAACAGACAAGTATGTAGAAAATCTTGAAGTAATGACGACATATTATCCATTTGTATCAGTCATAAAAACTGCACCTTTTACCTGGTCGCATGAATACACCCACAATTATCGCTAAAATCATTCCAATATACGAGAAAAGGTCATAAAGATCAGCATTTTCCTTTCTTAATAGAAATTCGTGCAAACTCATTGAAATTGAAAAGTTCATATTAGCTAATTCATTTTTCATCTCTGAACAATTAAACATGAAAAAGAAACATTTTTCATCTTCATCCGTTTTCTACTTCATCTCATTTTTTCACGTGAACCACGAAATCATGTTGAAGATGACACTTCAGTCCCATACGAGGAAAACTGAAACGAAGTCGTTTATTGTAGATTTTTTTTAATACGACGTAGTCATTATCTATGATAGCTTACGCTTGCACTTGTTACTTATGTAAGGCCGTAAATTCTATATTATGTGAGAAGATTTTCCTTCTCACTCTCTCTCTCTCTCTCTCTCCCCCTTCTAACATTCTTTCGTAGCCAACTTATATCGTACGAATTAACCTTGTTTTCTGAGATTGTGTGTAACAACCTGGTATCAGAACGGTTGCACCTCGAATTGATCATGGTAGAAAGGACTCGAACCGCTGAGCTACGAGGAATTGGAGAAAATCTGAAGACTTTGGTGGAGAACCAAGCAAGGAATTAGAAACTATTGGTAGAAAACCAAAACAGGACAAAGCGGCACGAAAAGGAACTCAGAGAACTTAAAAATATGTTCCACAGTTCATGTGAACAATGGTATAGGAGTTACAGAACAAAACTTGTCGGGAAAGAAGTCCACGGCAGTTACAGAGGGAATTACCCAAGGAAAGGAATTGTGCGCCACTTTGAAAAGGTTTAAAATAGAGTTTCTATTGAGAAAATTGACCAGACACAATGAGAAAAATGTCGTTTAGCGATAGATATTATCGACAAAAAACCTAAAGTTTTCGTCGGGAACTGAAATTGGCCACAGAATTTACCAACAGATAAAGGCGTCGTAAAAAGACCGTAGGTAATTATTTTCAACGAACAACAAAATATCCGCCAGTAAATTTACTGATGAACGTTTCAAATAACCATCGGTAAATATACCAACATTTTTTTGTTCAATCGACCATTGTAAATTTCCGACAGTCAAGATTTTTTCGTCAGAAGATTTATAGTCAATATTGGTTATTCCGTTGGTAATTTTACTACAACATTATCGACAGTTATAACTTTTCTGTCGATGATCATACCAACAATTTTTCTGTGACAAATCTCGTCAGTAAAATTGGCGAATATTACCAATGGTTTGTTGGGTTTCATCAGTAAATATAGTTGATTTTACCGACGTACTAATATTTTTCGTTGGTAAATATTTAAAACATTAAGAATCCCATCATTAAATTTTATTTGATACTTAGTTAATGCATAATTTAAACAGTTATAAATTATCTGTGTATAATATTTTGATTTGTTTATACATTTAATTTGTTTAAACAGAAAGTTTATTGATGATATAAAATTAAAATTATCTTAACTAATAATAAAAACATTAGATTGTACATAATAAGTATTTGTAATTCAAATAAAATGACTACAAGTACACAATTGATTTGGTGACCACAAATGCTCTGATTGCTACAATAAGGTACTACCCCTCTCATTCAACTCATCTATCTCATTACAGAGCTGAGCTTACTCCATCAACTATTGCAACTGAATTGTGAATGTCTATAGTATGCTCCGAAACTCATTGACTTTACTGGTTGTTGACAGCGTACTAG
>JANSVI020001536.1:11304-21626 GCA_025434765.2 Erythroxylum kapplerianum | reverse complement strand
TGCACCCATGAAAGACATATTGAAGCCAAGTAAGCGAACTTCCTTTCCGCAACTCTATTTTGTTGTGGGGTATTTGGATAAGTTATCTGGTGAGCAATGCTGTGATTATCACAAAATTTAAAGAATTCATCAGACATGAACTCACCACCATTGTCACTGCGAAGACACTTTATGTTCTTCCCAAGCTCCTTTTCAACAGCATCTTTGAACTCCATAAACTTGATCAAAGCCTCGCTTTTCTCCTTCAGAAACTTCACCCAAGTGAACCTAGAGTGATCATCCACAAATACCATGACATATCGATGTCCACTATAGCTCGGTGTCCTTGTTGGTCCCATCAAATCTGTATGCACCAACTCAAGAGGTGTGGATCTCCGGTTTGATGACATTTTGAACGGAAGACAGTGTGATTTGCCAAATTGACAACCTTGACAAATCACATCTTCTCGAACATTCTTCAATGTTGGAATGCCATCCACCAAGCTTTTGGAAGAAATCTGTTGCAACATTTGGTAGCCCACATGTCCTAAACGAGCATGCCAAATTGCAAGACTATCAGTCTGACTAGTTTTCTTCACATAAGCTTCTCCTGCTAATAAAACATACAAAGATCCTTTCTTCTTGCCAGTAAGAAGAACATCAGCAGAAAAATTTTCTACATTCTCCAATACCTTTACATCATTAGGACTAAACAAAACATACTTTCCAGAATCAGTAATTTGAGGAACTGAAACCAGATTTTTAGTCAAACCTGGCACATGGTATACGTCATCCAACTTTAAGCTTTTGGTTGCATTATCACCAGTTTCAATAATCACATCACCCTCTTTTACTACTGGATAAGTTGAATTATCTGCAGTAATGATGACTCGATCTCCACTATGATCCCGTACCTTAGAAAATAAAGATCATCTCCGGTTACATAGTGTGAACATCCAAAATCTATAATCCATTCTTCCTTTTTGATGTTGCTAACATAGTTTACTACAGCTTCAACAGTAAAGCACTGCTCCCAATTAGGTTCCTCATCATTTATGCATGCCGTATTTGCTTTGTCAAGCTTTACACGACAATTCCTCTTGATATGCCCAATTTTGTCACACCTATAACATCTAATAGCTTTCTTTTGTGAACTATTACCTTTCTCTCTAGTTGATTCTTCTTGTTTGTTTTTCTGCTTGGATTCTTCTTGTTTGCTCTTATTCTTCTTTCCATTTGAAAATAGAACAACGTCAGAATCCGAATTCTTGTACATCTGCTTTGCCAAAGCGTCCTGGTTAGAGAGTAGATTCTCTAATTCTTCTACAAAAGGTTCTTTTACCCATCCTTGAATAGAAGTGACAAAAGGATTGTACTCCTTCTTCAGTCCACGAATGAGATACCGACGCAAACGTGCTTCATTAATTTTCTCATCCGTGTCTATTTATGAAATCTTAGCACAGATATTTTTAATTTTCAAAAAATATTCAGAAATAGACATACCTCCTTATTTCACCATGACCAGCTCATTCTTCAGAAATTGCAACCTTGCGATGTTCTTCTTAGTAAACAACTTTTCAAGTGTCTTCCAAACCTCCTTTGGAGTGTTAAAATCTCGTACATGGTCAATGAACTCTTTACTTATTGATGTCCTTAAAGCAAAGAGAGCCTTCCCACATTTGATCTTCCACTTCCTACGTATTTCTGCATTCTTTGGAACATCTGCAAGAATCGTTGCTTCTGAACCAATAACCAAACCCCATAAATCCTGACCTTGAAGGTATGCCTCCATACACAATCTCCAATACTTGTAATTGTTGCTTACAAGCTTCTCCATCCCATTTAAATTATTTCCTCCATTAGAGACCTCCATTGGAACAACCTGAACCTTTCTTCCACACTCAAATCCTCACAAAAAAAATCTGAATAATACCAGAGTTATGAACCTGGCTCTGATACCATGAAACAAAAAAAAATTGGAAGAGAGGAAAAGATAATGAAAGAGATAAAACACACAGAAATTATCTTGAAGATTGCATCTTTTATTGAATAATCAACAGCTATTTATAATAGATTTACATGAACATGAAATGAGAAAAATTAGGGAAACAATCCCATTAGCAGCATGAAACAAGGAAATCAAACTACCCACTAATTTGATTAAACTACCCACTAATTTAATTAAACTACCCACTAACTCAATGTTAGTTTTATGTTCTAAAATTAAGGAACAAGAATAAATAACAATTAATTAACAAACATGGCCATACACACATAACACATGGATTGTGTTTCTTCAGTGTTGAGTTGTGCGCTAATTTTATCAGAGTTTCAGGTTTCAAGATCAAAAAATCGTACCTTTAGTAGGAGTTGTATAGATTGAAGCTGGATGAGGCGGAGTCTTCTACACTACTGGGGATGAGAATTTGTTAGCTTTCTCTCTTCAGAAATGAAGAACTTGGTCCAATAATAAGAGAAAATTACAAGGCAATGAAAGAGTAGGTTGAATGATGGCATTGACATCTACTGGAAAAAAAAAATGTACTAACCCAAAATGTATCTTAATCCATTTAATAGGAATGTGAACTTTCCTGGAATAGGAGTAGAAGACTTTGACTCCACCTAGTTGTTGAAAATTTTGGCCATGATGTCTGACTTGAATTTCTCCGTCTGTCTGAAATGTAAGTCATCTGCTAACAACCACTTGTGTATGATTAGTTCTTTGGCTTTCCAAGGTTTAAAGATCCGAACAAAAATTTGACAAACATAGTTAGAAACTCAGTCCCACCACGAAACAGTGTAGTGAAATTATCCATAATGAAATGAAGTCGTCAGCCAGCATAGTCATGTTTAGGTCACCGTAAGTAGGGATGGAAAAAGAAACCGAGCTCGGACCAGTCGGGTTAGAAGTCAATGAGTAAGCTCGAATTTAGGCCAAATTTTTAAGCCTAATCAGATTTAAAATTGGGCCTGAGCTCGGGCCTAGGCTGCTACCCTTGGGCTGCCGGGTACAGTGAGTTAAATGGCCAGCACGTGATATTCATCACAATTAAAACAAAGGCCTTTGAGAGTCTCTCCTCCATCTTGGCATGATTATGGGAGACCAAATATAACAACTCCTCACCCAAAGAACGCCTCTTTGTCATAGAACAAGATTGTTTTGATTTTTTTTGGAAAGAAGAAAAATCACTCATTGTCATGAGAAAGCCTATTTGCAGAAGTTATTAGTGGATGAAGTCCAAGTGACACTGTACAAACAAGTTAGGAATATATATAATTAAAAAATGATGTGAAATTTAAATTAGACACATATATTATTTAATGTTCAAGTTGAATTCTATTAGTAGAATTTAAAATTTTTTCTGAAGAGATTAATAAAGTTTAAGAATTGAATGATATGATACTAGAGGATGTGTGTTGACTAAGTCTCACTTATCAGTTATTAGTTTGTCTGTTACTAGTTTTTTGCAATAATGGGAGTAAATCTTGGAACTTTGCGGGACAAGTTGGCTGGTCAAACTAGACGTGCAATTGCCTCCAATATTTTCTCCATTCTCTGTTTATTTGGTTTCCCAGTTGTTTGAGTGGGTATATCCACTTTCTTTTCAGTTATCGCACGATTTCAACTTCCATGTTTGTAAAGTGGTGAGCCACACGTTAAGCATTGTTTCATTGTATAAATGCAGATAGTTTCAATGAGAAATTATGGAAAATTATCTGACAAATCTTCCTCTCTGAACTCTGTTCTTTCTCTTCTGGCATTTCGTTAAAATTCTACTATCAGTGGTATCATAGACAGGTTCGACTCGATGGTAACACGGCAACAAACAAATGCAGAGTTCCGTAATGAGATCACCGAAGTGATAGGAAAAGTATGGAAGCCTTTGTTACTCAATTGAAGGAGCGATTTGACAATGAGAATCCTTTCTCTTACCATTCAACTGCCAATAATCCTCATGGAGGCAACAACGGCCCTCCACCAAATAACCATGCTTCCAACCACCATTCCCAGGGCGCATCATCAACCCAGAATCACACATCCAATTCACAAAATTCAAACTATCGTCACCACATCAAACTTCAATTTCCTAAATTTGACGGTGAGGACCCTCATGGGTGGATCCATAAGGCTGAACAATACTTTGATTTCAAGGTTATTGCTGCAAAAGATCGAGTACAATTGTCTTCCTTCCACCTCAAAGGAGTGGCGTTGCAATGGCACCGATGGTATGCACGCTATCAAGGACCGGTTAGCCGGACTGAATTTATTAAGGCTATATTGAAGCGATTCGGGCCAACCAATTATGAAGACCCTTCAGAAGCTCTTAACCGCCTTCGACAAACATTAGATTTGACGTCATATCAAATAGAGTTTGAAAACTTGTCTAATCAAGTGGATGATTTACCTCACCATTTTCTAGTCGGTTGTTTTATTGCAGGATTGAAGGATGAGATACTTTCGGAGGTTAAAATCAAGCAACCATGTACATTAGCAGATGCAATAGGCGTGGCAATGTTGGTGGAGGAGAAAAACAATCTCCAGAAAAAACAACAAAGCTCTACTAGGACTAACTGGGCAAATAAGTCAACTTCAAATCAAAGTTTGTTGGGACCCATTCCTAAATCTAGCCCTGGTTCTTCTATGTCTTTGCCAAGATTCTGCCGAATTTCGAACCAAGAAGCCAAGGAAAGAAGGAAAAGGACTCTGCTACTATTGTGACGAGAAATACACTCTGGGACACCGTTGTGTGAAGCCACAATTATTTTGCATCGAAGAGTCCATTGTGAGTGAAGAGGAGGAAGATGATTTTTGTACAAATAATAACTTGCCTAAAATCTCACTACATGCCATAGCTGGGACGGATCACCCATAAACTCTCCAATTACCTGGCAAAATCAACGGCAAAGAGGTCTCCATCTTAGTAGATAGCGGCTCCACTCATAATTTTATGGATGAAAACCTTGTTAAGACATGTGGGCTTCAGGTGGTAAATGATCAATCTCTACAAATGATGGTGGCCAATCGTGAAAAGGTGTCACGCGAAGGAAGGTGCTTGAGCGTGACTCTGGCCATCCAAGGGTATCTAATTTCAGCCGATTTCTTTGTGTTACCTGTGGCTGCTTGTCCAGTAGTGATGGGAGTCCAATGGTTGGCTACTTTGGGCCCAATAGAAACTGACTACAACAAACTAACCATGACCATTAAAAGGAATGATCAGACACATACATTCCAAGGAGAGCAACAAGGAGAGATGGGTCCCCTATCCAAGAAGGACGTCAACCTTCATATGGCCACTAGTTTTCTTTTGCAGGTTAGCACCAGTGGCACAGACACAGATTCTAACATTCATCCACGCTTTCAACATTTGATTTCCAAATATCAAAAGGTGTTTGAACAACCCAAACAGCTACCACCTAGACGTGAATTTGATCACCACATACCCTTGCAAGATGGTAGCCGTCCCATCTCTGTTAGGCCTTATCGGCACCCTTTTTATCAAAAGACGGAGCTCGAGAAGATGGTGAAAGAAATGTTATCAACAGGTCTAATCCGACCTAGTCGAAGCCCATTCTCATCTCCTGTGCTTTTGGTCAAGAAATCTGATGGGAGTTGGCGTTTTTGTGTGGACTACAGGGCTTTGAATGAGATAACCATAAAGGATAAATTTTCAATTCCCGTAATTGATGAGCTCCTCGATGAACTATATGGATCGACCTATTATACAAAATTGGATCTTCACTCTGGTTACCACCAGATCTAGGTCAAAGATGGAGACATCTACAAGACAACGTTTCAAACCCATGCTACAAGATAGTGTTTCGAACCCATGAGGGCCACTACGAATTCGTGGTCATGCCTTTTGGCCTTACCAACGCTCCTGCAATATTTTAAGCTTTGATGAACGACATCTTTAAACCTTATTTAAGGAAGTTCATTTTAGTATTTTTGATGATATTTTGATATATAGTAGGAGCTGGAATGAGCATCAACATCATCTTGAGAAAGTTTTGCAGCTTCTTAAATCTCACAATTTATTTGTCAAGGCTAGTAAGTGTCAGTTTGGGGTTACCGAAGTCGATTACCTAGGACATGTTATTTCTCAACAAGGAGTCTCCGTTGATCAGAAAAAAAAATTGAAGCAATCAAGAATTGGCCCCGACCGACTAATCAAACCAATGTCAGTGGATTTTTGGGCCTAGCAGGATACTACAAGAAATTCATTTGAAATTTTGGAGGTGTTGCTGCTCCAATTATTAACTAAACATGGTTTTTATTAGAGTTCAGAAGCTGCACAAGCTTTTGAAAAATTAAAGGAAGCTTTATCTTCACTGCCCATTCTAGCACTTCCTGATTTCACCCAGGACTTTGTGGTTGAAAGCGATGCCTGCAGAACAGGAATTGGAGCCATATTATCACAAAATCAGAAGCCAATAACATACTTTAGCGAGGTGTTAAAAGGGACAGCCTTACACATGTCCACCTACGAGAAAGAAATGTTGGCCATCATCAAAGCAGTTCGCAAATGGAGGTCCTACCTTCTCGATCGCCCATTCATCGTTCGGACAGATCAAAGAAGCCTTAAGTTCTTACTATAGCAACACATCACAACCCCGAAACAAGCTAGATGGCTTCCAAAGTTATTGGGATACGACTACAAGATTGAATATAAACCAAGGAAGGAAAATCAAGGTGCAGACGCGCTATCATGTGTTGGTGAACTGCATATGTCTATTGTTTCATTACTTGTGGCAAAGTGGTGGAAACAACTTCAAGAAGAAGTTAGTCGCAACCCTTTTTACAAGGCTAAGGTTAGCCAAAATTCAAGTGAACATGCTTTTCGACTTCAAGATGGGATTTGCTATTTTAAAGGGAAGATTTATCTCAATCCTAATTGTTCACTAATACCTATTCTTTTAAAAGAGTTCCATGCAACAGCAATAGGTGGGCACTTTGGATATTTAAAAACACTAGCACGAGTCAAACAAAATTTCCATTAGCCTGGACTCCACAAAACAGTGAAGCGTTTTCTAAGGGAATGTTCAATCTGCCACAAAACCAGAAAAATACATTCATTTTCTTTATTTTGCTGCATATTGTTCATCTTCTTCTTGTCTTTTTCTCTATCTACATTTCTGATTTGATTTTACTGCCATTTTCTCTTCGCTTTCGACACTTATTATACTCAACATGCATAAACAAAAGTCTAAAATCCAAGTTTGAAATAAAATCCTCAAAACAAAAAAAATCCTTCCATGCATATCACCTTCACCTTTTCTACATTTTGTTTTTTCTCCATCTCTTCATTTTTCTGCACTTCTAATTTTTGTACATTCTCCATTTTTCTTCTCAACTTTTATTTAAAACAATCTTTCTCATCTCCAAACATCATTTCACAACTATTCCTCAACTCTGAATTCATTCTTTTGTTCATCTCTACAACTTCTTATGACATATCGCTCATCAAAATCGAAAAAATCAACAAATCAAAATTTACATCCTATTTTAATGAACATGAAAAAATGTATATTTTTCTCATGAATATGTAATATATACTAATTCACCAAATTTAATATATATATCAATAACTCATAATGATTTACTCAATACTTACTTGCTAAAACTCCAAGTTCTTTAAGATGTAAAGAAGTCATATTCTCATGGACCCAGGTACATCATCTTGAAGGTTGACAGGGGGTTCAGTTTTTTCTTAAGGTAGAAGAAAGAATTAGCAAAGTGGGAGTTAGTAGTGGATAACAAGGTTTTTTTTCTTTATTGAAGTTTGATGAAAAATTATGTGCAAAAGAATATACTAAAAGAAGACATACACGAACAAAATATTTTTAGGACAAGACAAACAGTGTCTTTGTCTTTGAAAGTTAAAGGAATAGTAGTAAACTTTTTAAGATCAACTTTACAAGTGACATTTGTCACTCATCCTTCCTTTAAGGCTTTAAGTAGTTCTCAACTGACTAGTTCTTATTGAACTAGTTCCATAACTTCTATCTTTTTATTCCAATTATCACCAAAATTTTCCAATAACATCTTCTCACAAATTCTAAAGTCAACTCCAAATTTTCAAAAATCATTTTCAAAATTCTCCAATATTATTTGGTTTTTATTTCTATTTTCCATTCACCAATTTAATCGCCAAGTGACATTTTTCTTTGTCTAATAATATTTAATAAATTTAAAAAAAATCATAAAATTCCTCAAAATTCTAAATCCATAAGTACACTGTCCAAATCAATTTTTAATACAAGTAAATGACAATTCTCAATAAAATCACATATCGTATATATCCATCAATCATACCTAGAATGTTAATGAATGCATGTACAGTTATTTTAATGTGTGCAAAATTTAAATTCACATGCGTGTATGCTGACATTATGCATGAATATGAAAAAGCATTTTTCTTAATCTCTCATGTACCATATTTTTGGTTTCTAACTCTTAATATAGAAACGAAATGTTACACTGAAGCTTTGACAAGCATGGTTTAAATACATTACTGCTTCCAATTAGATCATGACACATTCTTGTGCTTGATTCTTCAAATTGTTTCACTACATTCCTTTACAAATACAAACTTGTCATCCTTTTATTGCTTTTTCATGCCTGTAATAATTGTTCACTGCTAAAGTTTCTGTCAGTTGGTTAATTAGTTTCTCTTGACTGGTTTTTGTGTTTACTGTTTCTGGCAAGGGCTTCCTAATTTTGTAGGATACTGGTTACTTTAATCTTTTTTCTCTGAATCTTTAATAAACTCTTACTCTAGGGTACTAGGTTAGATATGTGGGCCTGACTTGTGTGCATTGGGTTGACCAACTGGGCCTCTGCCTGATCAATTGGTCAGGCTTCTCTTCTTTTTTTAGTATTATTAATAATAATATTCTTATTATTAGCATTAGTATTAGTATTAGTATTAGTATTAGTGTTAGTGTTAGTGTTAGTGTTAGCATTAGTATTAGTATTAATATCAGTCATACCTTTTGTTTTCATACTAGTATTCTTTGTGCATTACTGAGGCTCCTTTTGGTTAGCTAATTATTTATTTTTATCTTAATTCTATTTTATTACTATTTAATTATTTATTGATTTTTCTTATTATTATTGGTTTGTTGTTGTTGTTGTTGTTGTTATTGTTGTTATTATTATTATTATTATTATTATTATTATTATTATTATTATTATTATTATTATATTTTACTTTATTATTATTTATTATTTTTATTTATTCTTGTTGTTGTTATAGTTATTATCAACATTTTTCGGACTTCTTAAGATAGTACCTACAAGAAGCGTGAAAGACACGAGGTAAGAGGGATGCCTTTAAATCACACGGATGGAATCAATGCAAGCGGTTCGGTGCGTGCAACATGCAAGAATAAAGAAGGAGATGACTTAATAAGAATAAGCTCTTGAAACATTGGAACCCTCACGAGAAAGTCCTTTGAATTAGTTAAAATTTTAGACAAGTATAAGATACAAATAACCCGCATTCAGGAGACTAAGTAGGCAGGAGCTAAGGCAAAGAAGATAGGGGATTTAAACTATAGTACTCGGGAAGTATGTGGAAGCAAAATGGGATAGGTATCTTAGTAGTCAAGGAACTTATAAAGTGAGTGGTAAGGATCACAAGGGTTAGTAATAGGATTATGGTAGCAAAGATTATTTTTAGCAGTGTGGTTATCAATGTGGTATGTGCTTATGCACCTCAAGTTAGTTTAGACGTACAACAAAAATGTCTATTCTGGGAGGCGCTAGATGGGGTGCTTTTGCAAATCTCTAATACTGAGCAGATTATCCTAGGAGGTGATTTTAATGGGCATATAGGGGCTATTTCAGACAGATACATAGGAACTCATAGGGGCTTCGGCTACGACATTAGAAATGATAGTGGTAATGCTTTATTGAAAATGGCCTTAGCATATGAATTAGTAATAGCAAATTCCTTATTTAAGAAAAACAAAGCGCATTTGGTGACTTTTTAGAATAGCACGATCAAGACTCAAACTGATTATCTCCTTATCAGGAAAAGAGCCAGATCATGGTGCAAGGATTGCAAAGTGCTTCCGATTGCATGCCTATCAACCCAACATAAATTGTTAGTTTTGGATCTAAGAATTAAGGGATGTAGATCACAACAATTTACCAATCCATGTCATAAAATTAAATGGTGGAGGCTCAAAGGGGAAATGGCGGAATAATTTAGGACTCAAATTCGATATAATACAACATGGTTTGGGAGTGGGGATGCGAATTGAATGTAGGAAGAAGTAGCTCTCGTAGGGAGAGAATCTGCCATAAAACTCCTAGGTGTATCTAAAGGGAAAGGGGC
>JANSVI020001516.1:597802-612998 GCA_025434765.2 Erythroxylum kapplerianum | reverse complement strand
TAGAGACTAAGGGATACCATTTGGAAGAAGTCAATTGTGATTATTGTTGTGATTTCATTGTGTGGGCTCGCCTTTGCGGCTTGAGATGTCATGCAAGTGAGGACTGTTCGAAGAGGGTTAAAGAGATTTCATTGAAATAATCCTATAGGGTGATATGTGCACGTCTTATGTTATGATATTTGGTGTGATCGTTGGGCTTCGGAAACGGGGCCCAACATAAATTCGTTCTTCTTTTGTTCTTTTGCTCTAATGTCCAACCCACCATAAAAGGTCCACCTCCCACCTCCACTTCTTGCCTATATCTTTTCAGTGGCTCCCTAATTAACCAACAAGTATAAGATAAGGTACTAAATAGCATATTAGTGGACAATGCATAATTTTCATAAGGATGCAATGACTAGTGTTAATAGAAGCTTACGAACAATTGATGAATAGTTGTACACTTCCTTATCTTCAAGGAGATGTTCCAATCTCACATTACAACTTTGGCATGATATTGCTTGTACTAGTTTATTTTGTGCCTATAAGATGACAAAATTAGACTAGTCCAAGTTAGTGGTCCTTTTAAGCGTATAAAGAACAATAAAGTTTTCGAAAATGTAAAAGATTCACCGTTGAACAACCCAATGCCTATTTCACTTGTTTATTATAGTGTTGTTCTCCCGCATAATAATTGGTTTAGAATATAATTAAACATCAATAACCTTTCAACTTAATCTATCTCTCCTTTTTCTAATCATTGATTTCTACATCTTAGAACTTCTTTGATATATAGGTGTTTGCACGTGAAATTTGCATTATGTTTTCACGTCATGGGAACAAGTAGAACATGTAATACATCATCTTCCATGAAGTTAACTTTATTTATTTCCTTAGAATGTGGATTAATTCAGAGCTTAGGGCATACATACACATGTAGATAGATAGAGATTTGAAGATGAACATAAATATAGCTGGAATGATCCACTTGTGTCTTCAGAAAGAACTACGGCTAAACAATCGTTTTCTCTTGAAAATTAGGACTAGAGAAGTAGGCCCCATTTTCAAATTTTCACCATGGATCATTAACGGAGAGAAGACAATGGCAGTGGCACGATGGTCTCGTTCCTTGTGAGAGGACAAATTAGCGCAGAGATGTCTATATCTATGTATTTACTTTGCTACGTCAATTATTTTCGTATGTTTTTCATGCAAAAAGTGCATTCCTTTGGCCAACACTCGCTGCATTGAGTGAAATACGTAGATATGAGTCTAGCACTCTACATACACATACATATGTGTGTGTAAGTACACCACAATTCGTGTGGAAAGTTATCAATTAAAATATTTATTGAAGATAGTGGAGAAACTTGTCAATATAACATTGTGATTAGCTCTACATATTTAAAAATAGTAACGGTTGTCCAAAGTTATTAAAGGATGATTTTTTAATTATGGATAGAGTGTTTAAATTTATGGAATGATATTTTTTTTTCATTCATCTCTTGTTAGCAATCAAGAATAGACTTCAGACTAGTATAAAAATACTGATACAACTTGTTTATTATGTACTATAGCTAATGAGGATAGGGATCATTTATTCTTCCAATGTTCCTATACTAAGGTTATCTGGAGTAGAAACTTGCACGTCACCTTGTAATTTTTTTGGTTATATTGGGAGCAAATATTAAATTGGATCATTGATAAATCGACAAGGAGGAAACCCAATACTTATCTCTTCAAAGCAGCATTTATGATTGCCATTTATATCATATAAAAAAAGTAGAACAGTAGACGGTTTATTGATAAGAAGATAGAAAAATACCAATTGGCTGATCAAATTATTAATAGTATCAGAGGTTGCATCTATACTAAACAATTACAAGAGCTTTTGACTACAGATATGAAGAACATATAGGGCTTGTAATTTGTGCATTTTCATACTAAGGTTATTTTTCTAGATTTGCTTTGTGTAACTAATTTTTCTTAAGAGCAATGGCGTCTAGCCTAGAACTCATTACAATGTATGGTAATAGTTTGATCTATATGATACTTTATTTAATTTTTTTTAAAAAAGATTATCTTTTAATCATGCATAGATCGATGATCATGAGCATTATTTTTTAATCATGCATAGATGGATGATCATGGCATCATCATTTTTTTTTGCCTATATTAAACAACTTCATATCATATTCTTGAACAAAGTCGATTATACAAATTTTATGTGTGTCAATTCATAAATGGTCAACTTAATTTAAATGAAAGAAAATCTATGTATTGTTTTTTCATAAATAAATAAAATTATTTTATTTAATCAAGATTTTTAGATAGTCTTCCAAATAAGTTTTATATTATTATATCATGTTTCTTGATTATTCAAACATATTAGCAAAATAAGATATAAAATAATTTTTGTTGAATATGAATTTGAGGGAGTTATTTTTTTAATTATATAATTTATTAAAGAATCAATTAGTAACGAAACATGTTATTTATTGTGTAAACATGTTTAAGTGTTTTAAATAAGTTTTACATTATTTAAAATTTTTTGAAATGATTATAAAAGAGATTAGATCATTCAACGACTGTATTATTAGATAATCATTTCCTTGAAGAGGAAACATAGAGACCATCCATTCTTAAATCTTTATTGAGCGCCTGAGACCTTGGATTGCAATATCATTTGTATCCAACATTGAGAGCAGTAGCTATTTGCTAACAAAAGTTATCCTAACTCTATAAATGCATTATCAACGTAGTTGCCACTGTCAAGAAGAAACTTTTAATCAGTTTGATAGAGATGAAACCAATCCTTTATACACGTACCTGATCTTTCACTTGATAATTTCTCTTCAACATGGGGTTTTCTATAGATGCAGTTACGTAACTCTGATAGGTCTGGTCAGAAGCGAAGTCGATGTTGGTTTGTTTCTTCCTTCCCAAGATGTGGGACCGGCGAGAGTGAGCTCCAAATCAGGTGCTACACTAGTTGAAGACGTTGGTTTTTTTGACAGCAGATCATTAGCTTCATTTACATGCGAAAATCCCATGGATCGAAGATGACCAGAACCTAACTGAGGAATGTCGGTTCCATGGATATCTTGTTTGACCCTTTGCTCAGAGGAACTTAAACCCAGCATGGTCAGACCTGTCTGATGGCTTGTTCTTCTGTACTGAGAACTATTTGTCCGAAAATATGGATTAGGAACATGATTTCTGGGATTCTTGGAAGTAGGATAATTAACCTATATGTCCAGAAAACCAAGAAAAGCTTAGAATTTTAGAATATTGATCATAGGCCTAGGCTAGAAGATTAATCTAAATGACCCAATGGACATATAATGATTCTTAGTTTCTAGCTAGGAGTGGCTTAATCGATTACCATGTCAAAGAGACTAGAACGTCGCTTCTTATTGTTAGGATTAACCCGGCGAAGGAAATACTTTTGAGCATGACTAGCAACTTGTGTTGGAGTTCTGGTAGTCACAAAATGCCTGGAGATGCCTCTCCAATCTCCTTTTCCAAGCTTTTCAAGCCCAATTAAGAATGTTCTATGCTCTTCTTCCGTCCAGGGAACTCCTAATTTAATCATCCAATTAGTAAATTAGTACAAAACAGCAACAAGGTCAGCTCTACAGGTTCTAACTGAATTTTGTTGTGCAATTTTGTTCATAGTTGAAGAAAACCGGTTGAAGTATGTAATGGGAAGAACTTATAGCTAGAAGCATGGCATGTAGCAATCAGCCCAACTGTTGAATGCGAGATTATTGAACAAACAATGAAAAAAAATTATGAGCTTTGAACATAGATTAAATCCTAAATCAAATCCCAGAAAACAAAAAGGAAGAAAAGAAGAAAAATGTTGCTTTTGATGAAAACTTAGAGCACGAAAATTAAGCATACGTATATATATATATATGGATGATGAGAACTCACCCTTATTCTTTCTCTCCTGTTCGCGTCCAACGAGACCATCAGACAGATAACCAAGACTAACAGATGTTTTGTCAGAACTCTCGTCAATAGAAACTCGAGATGAACATAAAGAAGAAGAAGAAGAAGCCGACAGGGAATCCACACTAAAACTCTTCTTGATGGGAAGTGAAGAGATTGAGGAGAAGTCAAGCTGCAGTTGCACTCCGAAAAGCCTGAGTCCTCCACCAATAATTTCATTCCCTCTGGAAGAGCTGCAAGTCCTTGAATTATGGCCCATGTTCCCACAATGTGAGCACTTCCTGCCCATTTTCACCCAGACAAATCCTCACCTCACCTTATTCTCATAAACTTACATCCACTGTTGATATAATAACAAACCCATCATTCTTATTTAAAGATCATTCTTGAGATTAGACATGTGAACAAGTCATCAGACGTGACCAATTTTGTGGTTAGAATAATATCAATAAACCTAAGAATTCCATTGACATGAATTGTCAATAACCCCTTCAGCCTGCTCAGACTTAACAAATAATTGACCCACATCACATGAAGTCATAAATAAATGTTTACATTGGCTACTTATAACTTCAACTTATGACTTATTGTTGAGTCCAAGTAGTCAGATTGTTCATACTTCATGTTTTGCTGAGGAGTTGAATGGTAAGAGAGTTTGAGGGAACCGGTACATTAATTGATCATTTGATCTTATAATATTAAACTCCATTACTGTTGAACATATTTTGAAACCACCAGGAACTTTGTTTTCCATAAATATAAAACACTGTTGTAAATGTTTTTAATCTCTGTTTAATATTCAAAAAACTTCACTATGTTAAGGATTAACAATTTTTAGTACACCAACACATCATTTTTAATGTTATTTAATGATAAAGAAACAATCAAACATAAATTAAAAACTGATTAAATTATTTTACATTTTAATTATATAGTAAATAGAAATAGTAAGAAAATTACAAAAATTATATATATGAGAAAAAGTCATCGATTCTCAACTTTTATCAGTTGTTCTAAGACTATCTTCTTGTATTTTTACAAAATTAAAATATTAATTGTGTAAATTAATATTTTAAACTTTTGTAGTAAAATTTGAAGGTAAAACTTCTAGATAGAAAAAAAGAAAAGAAAAGTAAAAGACGATAAAGAAACTAAGTTGCTGAGTCTAAGTTGGTGTTTACTTACAAATTAAACCAGGAGTGATTTCATAGAAAAATTCACTAGGACCATTAAAGATCTGGTGAGAAATTCTTATAAGAAGAAGAATATGGATTTGAATGCAACATCAAGTAAGTTTTACCCTACACTGGGAATTCCTTATTCTAGAAACCAAGAATTAGAATGTTAGGTTAATTTCTTGGAAGAAATTAATTATCAAAAACATGGCCAAATACATATATATAAACTGTATAATTAATGATAATTGTAGAGTTACCAGCCACACGTCAAATTCTGCATATGTGATCTCTTATTTTTTATTCAAGTATAAAATTAGATATTATTCTTTTAGTTAGGAATCCAACTAGCTTAAGATTTGAAGATAATGGACTTACTCACCAATGACATTCATATGTATCTCAACTTTACAAAATTGATTAATTAGTCACCCCCTTTTAACTATGATTAATTAGATATTTAAAAAAACCAAAATGGTTAACATGCAAAGCAATCAGTAGGATATTCTGTTATAGTGATCACTATGTGAGACTGGAATATTTATGATCTTGTGCTCACACTGACCAACTAAAGCTATTTATAGCATGAATATCTCATAAGGCTTACTTTTACTCTTCTTGGATGTGGGTCAAGAGACAGGGGTTTGACAATATTTGTAATCTAGAATAAAATAGTTTGACTTAATTCCATTTTCATAGTTTCTAGTCTTGTTAGTAAGAAATAAGAATAATCAATCCACCTGTTTCCTGGTTCCTTTTTGTTTTTCCCCTCAAACACTTTCCACGCCAAGATAGTAATTAAGATAACACACGACTATTGAATGCACGAATGTGTGAACACTACAGGGATCGGTTCTAGAAATAGGGCTGACACAACGTGTGCAAACGAAAAATACCCATTAGAAAATGCTCTTTTATTTGAGACTTATTGCCAATAATTACATATTCTATGAAGATTTTGATGATTCAGCATATACCAAATCTTGCTATCCAAAAGATGCGAGCTTTAGAGGAATCATCATCCATCATGCCCATAAAGTGCTTGTTGTTCGACTAAAAAGCACTGACCTTGATTGCTTCTATGGATCAGCTTTTAACTTTTCCGTGGAAAGTACAGTAAATACCATAATTCGTATAAACTAGCACGGAAATTATGTAACTTGATTCCAAGTTTGCAAAAAGAGAAGGAAACTACCATTTTTCCCGTGTTTGCTAAGTCAAAAACAAAAGCAATGTTTAAGAATTCGATAAATGGTTTGTGACTCCACCAAATAGGGCCTGCATGAGCTGATCACTGATCGACTTTCCATATCTCTGTGTCCCTTGTGTTTGCATAGCATTTTATATCGTAGCTCTTTTACCGACAAAGCAACCAATTAACGTAAAGTAATTACACGACAGGATGTTAAACCATAAAGAAATGGTAAGCTGGTTTTAGGACAAATGAGGAGAGTGTCCAATGTACAAGCACTAGGCTTCTTCCTTTCAACCAAAAGGTAGCCATTTTCTGGTTTCTTTCAGTTCAAGATATCGACTGAAAAGGAAAGTAGACACATGGTGAAAGTGAAGTTTCGCCCTTTCTTTATTCTGTCCTTCCAGGATGGCAAAATCAAAGGTGCAGTGCACTGTAGGAGATATTTGTAAACATAAGGCCATGGAAGGTTTGGTAAGAACAAGTTGATCCCAAGGAAGGAAGCAAGCAGCTACCACTCCCACATTAACTTTCTCGGTAATGGAGAAGAGAGTAAGTTTCGAGTATTTAACATTAATCATGAAATTCTAGTAGTAAAGTGGGAAAAGAGAGAGTGATGCAGGACAAATTGAAGAAGTATTAACTTTTTACACTCTGTAAAATTGACAATAAGATGTCGATTTGAATTTTAATTTAGAATACTAAAATTTTAGATTTTGATATAGCTGAGCTTTTTAGGATTTAATTTATGAAATTTAGGCTTCAAATTTCAAGGTTTAATATGAATAAAATCTAGACTTAATATGGATAAAATTTAGGTTTAAAATGAGTAAAATTTAGTGAACACAAACAATAGAAAGTAAAAAAAAAACTAAAAATCACTCTTAAAAGAAAGTATGTCAGAAAATTTCAAGTTTATATAAAAATTTTAATTTACTTATCATTGAAAGGCTGATTATATACAAATAAATTTGTAAAACTAAAATAAGAAAATTCTTAACGAATTTAAATCTTGTTCTAATAAAATTTTTATAAATCTTAAATAACTAAGATTACATATCTAAAATAGAATAATATAATGAACTTAATACTATTTTTATCTAATAAAGAATTCTAACATAATTTGAAGGACCATTTGATTTTACTTTAAATTTTCAATTGTCCGTTTACTATTTTAGTTTCTGTCAAATAAAAACAAAAAGTTATATAGTTATTAATGTCAATGTAGTCATATTTTTATTACTAATGATAATTGATATTAAATAATATGTATTTAGTTGATAATAAATCAAATTATAAAAAATAGAAAAAAATAAAAAATTACTTCTAATAATTTTCATAATTTTTGAAAACTGGGAAAAAATCAAAATCAAAAATAGAAATCAAAATCTCAAACCACCAAATTTGAAAACAAAAACAAAGATCAAACATAAAAATGGAGACAAACATGCTATAAATTTGAGCGCTTTATCTTTGATATCTGCTCAATTTTCAATCCTTACTCCACCAGATTAAGACTTGCGGTTTAATTTTTCCTCTTTTATTTCTTCTATGTACTTTAAGCTCTTTTGTATAAGAAAAGCTAGTACTAAATCAACTCCTCCACCAAATTCCTATAATTAACACAATCCCATTCTGAATGGAGACTAAATTTATGGAAATACTGGCATAATGAATTGCTTCAAATATTTATAACATTCATAGTCTGCTGCATATTCTGCACAAGAAGTTTCCATTTGCAGATTGTCCTACCCATTTGGAATTGTTCCATACCAAAGTTCAGTCACCTTCAGCTTCTCTTGGTAACCTGAAAAAAATATGCCCAATCCGTACACAACAAAACAAAATTTGCAAGACATAATAAACATCTCTAGATGCTTATATTTTCATTTCCAAACTGACACAGACCATTAGACTTGTGGATAACGAATGCAACACATACGAAACAAAGCATACAGCGAGATAAAGGAACTTCTGCCAAAGGGAGAGGAACAGGCACTCACAACTGAACACCTTCAAGAACCGCTCCAATGCCTAAATTTACATATGCCACGGCGCATTTCCGCAAACGAATTTCGAAGGGAGTGCAGCATTGATTGTACAGCCTGAACCTTGTTCAACTCTTCATTCCCCTCCTGTGAAATTTATTTGGCTTTAAATTTTGTCTCAATAGATGTGCACGAGAGAGAAGGAGATACAAGGGAGGAGGAAGGTGTGTGATACCACTTCAGCAAGACGTTCTTCAAAACCCGCAGAAACATTGTCAGCAGTCATGAATATCTTCCTGTAAGCCTGCCTCAGGCTCTTGATCTAGATCCTTGGCAATAACACATACAGTCCATTCAAACACGACATAGAAAAAAAAAAAAAAAGATTGTAGAACAAAAATGCCTGCCTAAGCCTAAGGGTATCAATTATCTCATAATATTTGTGATTAAAGACTATAATATTGATCATCAAAATCCTTATGTAATCAAAAAAAATTCCTTCCAGAAAATAACCTGTGACTTGATCAAAGAACATGTAAGGAGCAAGCATCAGATTCTCTAATTGTGGATCCTATTTTCGCAATACTTTACCCTTCGTTATCGGTTCATCTTCATTATACTACCTACTAGCATTACCTTATCTATACCAAAGAAATCAGTTCAACTGCTCAACCAAATCCCAGGAAAACTATGAGCAGGGATCAATATATCCCAATTAAATTCACCAAACAGCACCCATGTTATTTCTTGAATAGCACAAGATTCTATCAATGTCCAACTAGAGATAAAATTCCTGACATCTTCAAAAAAATAAAACACAGATAACTTATACACCTTAGTTTTGCTTGAATCTTAAAGAACAACCATTCTCTGTGAACCTCCACATCAAGACTGCCCAGTTCCTATCAGCATTAACTATCAAAAGCACCTATTGTATTTCTAAATCTCATTTAGACATGACTTGCTTAACAATTCCCCAACTTGGCTCTAAAATTTGTAAGTGGAAGATTGTCAACTGTAATGATGATCTTAAAATAATGACTTCAAAATTTGTTTTAAAATGTTGAACGTAAAAATACTGAGAAAATACGAGCAAAAGGAATATATACTCAGTTTCAAAGAAACGAGTGAGAAGACAATGGGTACTACGATAAGAAATTATATGATTGCATTACTTTGAAACTTGAGTAAATTTAAAGAGATACTTTTAAGTCCCTTCTTTTTTTTTGTTCTGAACCTTGAGAATATATACTTCAGCTATCAAGAAGATGTTCTATAAAATCAGATTCTACCGTAACATACACGTCCATCAGACAAAGCTTGACCTTTGCCAACAACAAACTGCAGTTCATCGAAACCCCAAATATGGAATAAGAGTTCAAAAAGGAGCTACTAAGCCCAAATATAAAGACTTACACTCACAACCAGAAGCTTTTGAATACAGCTTTTAAAAGTTAAAAGTTTTCTGTAAATATGTTCTTTTCAAAACATAATCAGAAACTATTGGTTGATTTTATTCATGATATTGTCAGTACATAAGGTTTCTTTTGACACCAACCTCTACTGTTGAGAACCCATGGCGGCGAAGACCCTCTAAATTCAGACCACGAAGCTCAGCTCTTTCTCCTGCTACCATCATGTACCTTGGAACATCTTGTGAAACCTTCAGGCATGTGCAAATGTAACTGAAGTCATATTTCCCCCTTTGATGGTTCTCATATCAAAACAGTAACTAATAAGGACGTGTTCTAGCATATATTAGCAGCATTGACAAGCGAGGATTCATCATCATCAATGATCAGACATGTCTAATGTCTCGTCCATCTCAGACACTAAGATCCTAAGTGGATTGCTTATAAATTAACATCAAATTACAAAAAGACATAACTTGGGGTTGGAAAAGAACGAAAAGATGGTACCACAGATCCTCCACCAATGAAAGAGAAGGAACCAACATGGCAAAATTGATGAACCACAATAGCACCAGCAGTGTGAGTATAGTCCTGCACTGGTAGCTCTTGAATCAACTTCTAACCAGATCGTTATTCAGGAGAGAACTAGAAATTAATATCATCAACCCATAAAACCCCAACAATTATGCAACACAATAGGTGCTTACTTCGACAACAACATGTCCAGCTAGTAGAGTATTATTGGCAAATATGTTGTTGTTGCCAATCTTGCAGTCATGGGCAATGTGACAAGATCCCATTATCAGATTGTTACCACCAATAACCTGAGAGAACAATGTTAGGTGGAATACAAGCAAATCCAAACTTCAGATAATTGGACCAATGAGACTATATGACACCATTATGCATAACCATACCTTTTAACAGTTGATTTGGAAGATCGGTGAATTGAAGTGTGTTCCCTGATCTCATTGTTGTCCCCAATGTCAAGAAAGCATTCATCTCCCAACTAAGATGAGCAAAAGAATGACAGACAAGGAACCATAACAGCAAAGGCAATGTCAGCAAACTTTCTAAAGAAGCAAATATGTTTCAGTTCAGTTGAGAAAGAAAGAAATTCTTAACATCAAAGGAAAAGTTATTTTTCCACCAAGTAAAATTGCGCACAACATTCAAACAGTTTAAGCAAATATTGCAGGTTGAACAATCATGATTGAGAAAAATACAAGTATGTTTTAAGTATATGACCAAGCAACTCCTGAGGAAAATGTACAGAGCATTCTGCTTTCTTACGAATACAGCAATTTCATGTTGACGCCATTTGACCTACTACATTCCACTAAAATAAGCCTAATTTCCCATGTGTCTACATATCATCAGTAATTAATAAAAAGGAGCAAAAATAAAAACCAACCTTGTATTTCATATCTTGACATTTAACACCAATCACGGCATGATGTCCTATAACGTTATTGTTCCCTAAAACTGTGCGTCCAGAAAGCTCATCACCAACTATAGCACCACTGCCTAACAATAGTAAGCGTACATACCTAAAACCATAGACCAGATATAAAAATCAATGGGATGCAGTGCACTAACTCACGTCATCAAAACGCAACGGTCCCCCAACTCTGTATTCCCAAAAACATGGCTACCAGGGTACAACTGACAACCGTTTCCAAGCTTGGCAGCTGACCCGACAGTGCAAAACGGACCAATCGAAACACCCTGAAAGACAAACAGAAACTTTTACCCTGTTTTGAAAACCATCTCCTCAATAATTATTGGGAAACGCGAAACAACAAATCAAATCATCAAAAGTTCACTTCTTTATACTAGCCCACCGAGAGAAGCAAGTCAATCTAAGAGAAACGAGAATAAGGGGGTAAAAAAGAACAGAGGAGAGCACCTGACCAATGATAGCATCAGGGTGAACTATTGCACATGGATGGATAGAGCTAGCACTTTCCACCGACGAAGCCTCATGACCCTGCCCGATCGAAATATCTGTACGAAAATCACACAACTTGGTTTTAGCCAACTCGGGTACCTCCAAGCAAGAGGCAGGGAGAGAAAGTAAGTGAAATTAGAGGGAGGGATACGTGAGGCAGTGCTGGTAGAAAAACGAAGGTCAAGAGACAAGAGAGGACACAAAGACGACCGGCGAATTCCAAGGAATAGGGACTTCATGTGTCACATGAAATGTATCGTTCAAGCCTATGGAGGGTATATATTTCATCTAAGTGACATGTTCTATTTTATAGATTAATGCACATTTATGAAATTTTTTTAAAGATTTTGTCACAATCGGAATGTAATAACAACAAATGACATTTT
This sequence comes from Erythroxylum kapplerianum, assembly GCA_025434765.2. NCBI lineage: Eukaryota > Viridiplantae > Streptophyta > Magnoliopsida > Malpighiales > Erythroxylaceae > Erythroxylum > Erythroxylum kapplerianum. The sequence goes on along the minus strand of JANSVI020001516.1, from coordinate 600,958 downwards.
TTTGTTACTGTTCCTTAAATACTGATAGAGTTTTTACCAACTCTTAAACATTGGATTCTCTCCGATGTTTGCAATACTCTGACTTAGCGTCTACAAAGAATATCTATATATATACACATTCCAAAAAGTGAAGAAAAAAGAAACAAGATGGAATTAGAACAAAAAAAATCATATCCTTCTTAGGTAATGCTGTATATTCCAGTGATCCCAGCAAATTTTTTTATATACAAAAGTGTAAAAGGCTCTGATTATGTAGACTCGTGACTCCTAAGAAACCAAAACCTGAACCTACCGTATCTGAATCCCTAGCTAACCAACATACAATGGCACATAAAGAATTGTTTTCAACAATTGGTTCTTTTTCTGCAGTTGCAACATGTTCTAAAAACTTCCATCCGTACTCTGCCAAATCTTCCTTTCTGCATTCTAGCATAGCCTTTTTAACCGTAGCTGCCTCTTCCAGTTGTTCACTAGCACTTTTTACATGTTATTGGTGGAACTGATGACGATGTCGCCTTCCAACATCCGCAGCACCTTTAACAACAGAAAACTACAGTCATGTTTATTGAAAAAAGTTATATTCTAGTGTAGTATGAGCAGCAAAAAATAATCCCAAGTTGATGAGGGAGGTAGGCTAGGATCCATATTTATGTTATTGTGGGGAAATGTAAAAATTTCAGAAAGAAAAGGACCAGCACTTTCCATCTTCCCTGGAGAAAAATGGTCCAACTAGGATGCTAACTTCATGAAACTGAATCACACAGCTTAACATTTTGGGAAAGGTTGGTACAGGTAATGCATAGGCGAGCAGTACACGGACTATGAAGTTCCAGTGGCTTTCAACCGTTCATCAAGCAGAAAGGGCAGAACTACATTACCCAACCTACTAATCTACATCTCGGAACAATTGTTGAGGCTGTGCCTGGTATTCCACGCTAAAAATTAAGCAGTTCATGTCCCAGAATAAACAATGAAGAGGATTTATCACAAATGAATACGAGAGGCACAGCGAGAGGAGTCAGCAAAATCTCATCCTAAGAATAGCTGCTCCTCCGCTTCAATGCCTAGTAGAATTGACGGGGGTGTGAGATCATTTACAAGTTGGAAACTTTATAATAGAAACATTATGTTCTTTACCTGAGAAATGCGTGGCCTCAAGTGAGGATCCCTCTGGATGCACAATGAAGCGCATTGCACCATATTGTAAACCTCTTTCTCTGAATAGAAGCTACTTAATCGTGGGTCAACCAGCTCATGAATGGCGAACCTTTTAAGCAGTGGGCGTGCCTGTACCATAATTGACAACAAAAGCAAAAGGACAGAGACACTGAATAAGCCAAACAAAAGCCTTCTAACCCTTAAGCTATAATTTTTCAAACAATGGATTATATAGGAACATATTAAACAGTGATTCTCTATCTGATACATACCCACTCACTCAGGCAATGTTGGCCTTTGGGCCTACTTATGTCAATAGCCTTTCTTCCTGTTACAAGCTCCACCAATACTATGCCAAACGAATATATATCAGCTTTCTCTGTCACTTGGCCACTTTGAGCATACTCTGGAGCCAGATACCTATACATTTTTATTCATGTTTATCAGTTCCAACGTAAATTTGTTTGAAGATGAGACAGTAAGTAGAAAGCATAATGGAATGGTTTTTACCCAAACGTTCCAATGATTCTTGTGTCAACCCCAATGTCTCCATCTGGCTGCCACCTTGCCAACCCGAAGTCTCCCACCTAGTGAGATAATAAAGTTGTGAGTTATCAAATCTGTTATAGCAAATGAATCTAAAACCGGAAATAGATCATGGAAATTTTCAAGTATAAAAGTGCAAATCAAAGAAAAATGCATCTTGTGATGAGATCATATATAGTAAAAGGAAGGGCATGGCATACTAATGGCTCAAAATCATGCGTGATAAGGATGTTGTTTGGCCTCATATCACGGTGGACAATACAACCAACTCTGCATTCTTCATGAAGGTATCTCAAACCTCTAGCTGCTCCAACTGCAATTTTTTGTCGTGCAGACCATTCCAATGGATCTCGACCATGTCCTGCATGTATCAAACTATGAAATTCATTGTCTTAGCCACAATACTTAGCCTTTACGTTCAGCTCTGTGTGAGCTTTGCCAGAAGTAAAGTATAAACATGATAGCAGAGATTTTCTTCTTTTGAATGTGCACTCTAGATGAATTGCGTTGGTGAAATTTACAAAGTTCCATGTGCACAATAAACTTAAATTTTGAATGAAATAACATTACTCGATCATAAAATAACCAATTTGTGATTTAGGGCATGTATCCCTCAGCAGATTTTACCGAAAAGATGGGAATCCAAAGAGCCATTGCAGATATATTCATAAACCAGTAATCTTCGTCCGTCCTCAATGCAGAATCCGATCAACATCACAACATTACGATGCTGAGCACAACTCAAAACCTCAACTTATGAGCAGAACTCCAGATCGCCCTGAGAACTAGCCAATTTATGTTGCTTGACAGCAACGACTTGGCCATCCTGTAAGACACCTCGGTAAACTGAACCAAATCCACCTTCAGCCAAAAAATTTTCTTGTGAAAATCCATCTGTTGCAATTTCAAGTTCAGTGTAAGTAAACCACTTTGGGGGATTTCCAAGCAGAGGAGCCTTGTGTCGACATAGTGAACATAATGGAGGGGGATCAGGAGGAGCATGTGCAGACAAGGAAATTGCTTCTCTCACACTTCTGCTAAATTTTAGATCAAACTTGTAGTTCAGAGCTCCAATATCAGGTTCTTGATCAAGTCTTAATAAATTATCTAGAATGCTCTTATAAGTGGAACAGAAAGCTGTACCATGGTGGTCTCTTTCAGAATCCTCCCTCAAATGTTTGGAAAAATCACCACTAGAACTCAGAAAATCATCCATCCATGGCTGGAAATATAATTTTGTAAATGCAGGAGATGGCTGTTCACCATCTATCTCAGATTCAGATGCATATAAAAATTGACTTTCTTCAACTGTAAATGGGCGACCTTTCTTATGATTTCCGCGAGTTCCAAAACGAACGTATGGTGAAGTCCCTGGATCTGAGCTTGACAACGACGAGGTTCCAGCTTCTGTTGCAGTGAGTGACGATTCACGCTCTGGACTGCTTGCAGGAG
>JANSVI020001516.1:146514-156550 GCA_025434765.2 Erythroxylum kapplerianum | reverse complement strand
CACAGAAGAAGCGCAAAACATAGAAGAAGTGAAGAAACATAAAGGAAACGCAAAACACAGAAGAAATGGAAAGTTTAAGATTGTTAGTTCAATTTATAGGGCTATCATGGTTCGATGTGATAGCTCATCACTTGTACTTTCTCAAGAATAAAAATATTACTGGTGGTGCCAAATATGTTAAGCTTCAATACTTTAAGTTCAAGGATCGGTTGATGATGTTGATGTAGTTCGTCAGTATATTTGTCACCACAAGCATGTTAGCTAATTTATTGACTAAGAGACTTAGACCTACTAATTTTTATAGATGTATAGGCAACACAAGTATTATGTCATCTTATGATAATTTGATGTATTAAGAGTTAGTTGTTATGTTACATATTTATAGTGCATGAGATTAATAAAGCTGTGAACTTTGTATTTGTTTGATGTATTGTGATATTTGAGATACAAGCATATTCCTATCTTATTGTCTATGTATTTGTATTTTTTTTTAACTCAAGATATGTTATAGATTCTTTATGGAAGCAGATGATTTATTCCTTGATTGGTCATATTCGTCAATGTATATTTATGGAGTGAGTCATCTTTTGGCCATTCATCTTTGTTTAAACTTGATAGTCTTTTTTGGCGATTATGTTTCGTGTTTTCTGACCAGAATGTGAGTTTAATACTAAATTATTGTAGATATATATAGATTATAATTTTATGGATTACATATCAAGTCACATTACATTAGTATTACACCAAAGAGTCTCTTTTTTAGCAGTTATGGTTCGAGTTTTCTGACCAAAATGTGACTTTAATACTAAATTATTGGAGTTATATATAGATTATAATTTTATGGATTACATATCAAGTCACACTACATTAGTATTACACCAAAGAGTCCAGTTAGTGAGTTGTTTAAACTTGTAATTATATAGAGCTCCACGTTGACTACAACATATAACTTCAATAATTTAGTATGAATAGTTCATTTAATTAAGTTATTTATGCTATTATATTTTTCAAAATTATATATAAGCTGATTAACTTTGTTATTTGACTTAATCAAGCTATTTTCAAAATATTTCCAAAGAAAATATGATATCTTAATTAGTTTTACTCAAGTGAAAGACTGTTATAATCTTTTTTATATAAGTTACAATCAATTAGTATTTTGTTTTACAATTGGGTCAAATGAAGACCTGTAAGTCCATTATTATATTTATAAATATGTTTTGAACTTGATATTCTCGAAATATTTATTGGGTATGTATAATTATTGTATAAGGTTATTAGGAAATCTTTATAATAAGGTTTGATCGTTGAATTGCCAAATTTAGATCTCTTTTGTTATCTAATAATTCTATATAAGTGACTTATATAAAGTTAAAATTATGTAGTGAAAAATAAAAAAAGGAGATGGATCATCCCTATATAATTTTAGTGATTCTAAAACTATCAAGAACAACAATTATATTCTTAATTTAGCTATTCTAATATGTTTAATTATTTATGTATCAATTGTTAAATGATCATATAATTATTTCATTTGATATTTAATTATAGACGTATACATAAGGTGAGCATAATCACAAAGAATTGGGTTACTCTTTTATTTAACAAGTTGATATTTTGATTTGTGCCTTGAACAGATGAAGGGGCATGTCACTTCGATAAATTGGGGTTTTCTGGTTGATGATGGCATTGAGGTGGTTAAACAGCGCTTTCACCAATCATTAAATTATGTCCACTACTCATAAGTTAATTCCCACTAGCTAAGGTCACTTGTCGTGAGTTCTTTTCGTCCTAATTATTTCTATGCATTTATAGTTTTATATCTGCATGTCCGCTCTCATCCATGACGCCAATCTCATCTTCTCCACTACTAAATAGTTTCCAGTTGAAATCATATGATTAACTTGTACAGCTCAAATATGATGTTTATTTATCCTAAATGAAAACGCTTTACATAACAGAATAGCCCTGGACGAAACCTGACTTAAGGTCTTCAATATATGGGCCACCTATTATCTAACACTTTTTACAATGACATGAAACAAAACTAATGCACGTTGCTGTATGTTTTCTGGGCATCATTTACTTTTTGTTATTGTAATTTGCTGCCTTATTTCTCGTATCTTTTGTATCAAGTGACCACCTGCTTTTAACAACTCCATCATACAAAATATTCTCTGTTCCGTGCTCAGTTGGTATCAATAGTTCGGGGACATTAATTTATCTTGCAATGCAGTTGGAAGCTTTATCCCTGCGCACCATACCTCATCAGAGTTTGAGTTGATTACAGAGAGTTCCTAATGATGATTCATATAGTTGTCAAGGTAAGTTAAAAGTATTAAATATAATATAAACTATATTGATTGGTTTAATATTAATCATAAATTTATATAAATAGAAATAATATAAAAATATGCATATTTTTTGTTATTCATTTATGTTTGAATAAATATTTAAAAATCATGTGAACCATTATCTACTTTTTAACTAGTTGAACTTGTTGAACATCCTTTACAAAAGTTTGTAGAAATCATGTTAGCAATATTTTTCTTCACATTTTTTAATGCACAAACCTCTTACCAATTCAAAGAAAATTAGATACATCTAAAGCTTACTTAAATAAATGTCAAAGATTTAGTAATTATTTATAGTAACCTTATTAGGTCTCTCTAACGTAGGTCAATAAATATATGATCCATATTGATAAGAAGTTATTTTCTTCCCTCTTTAATGAGATTATTTATTGAATCACTTTATTGTTTTTGTAAGAGTCAAAATTTAATATTTTAGCCTTAATTTTAAAAAAAACATTCTCCTCTTTAGACAAATATTAATTGTTATATTTTAATTAAAATGATAAAGGTTAATAGAACAAAAATGATACTATATTGGTTGATCTTTATAAAATATTTAACCAAAGAAAATCAAATTTTAGCATTTGGTCTCGTAAGGCTTTCGATATTGAAAGATATCATAACCATATGACATATGCAATATTGATTCAATACCTTCATGCATATATAATTATCTAACTAGCATAAATGAGAAAATAAAGTATGACAAATAACAATGTTACTTGAATAATCTATAATGCATCAATGTTTCATTTTTAACTTGATTTGTTTATAATTTAGTGCTAATTTACAATAGAAAAATGTGCTTTCTTTTATGGTGGTGCTATACTAAATTCAAAAATGACCTTCATGGGACTAAAGATTACATCTCATATATCTCATAAACTCATTAGTATTTAAGATAACTAAATGTGTCGGGAGATATATGATCTAGGTCAAGCTATAAATCTGCCTAATGAACTATAGTATGCTTAAGATTAATACAAATCTTAATACTTTCACCAAGTTTATAACAATGAAAACTAATTTGTATGATTAAAACCAAATAACAATCATCAATATATAACCAATATTACTAGTTCCAAAATACTCCTACTATAATTATATTTATCAAATATATTATAGCAAAGTCCTTTAATCAGAGGATCATTTAACATATACTTGGTAAAAATAAATTTTACTGTAGTGTCACCTTTATAGAAAAATTTCATTATAGTCAAGTATTGGACCTCCAAACCATTTGATATCTAATTATTACTACGAAATACTAATGTAGAAAGATCATATGAATTAAACACAAACAATTCAAAAATTAAATTTCTTAATCAAACAACTTATAACATGCAACAAACTTAACATTCATAATCAAAAAGGTCTCAAATGTCAATTTAAATTTTTTTTTCACAAACAGCTATATCTGCGAACATAAAGATGTAACTTGATATAGGCTTTCTATCATCTGAACATATAAAAAATTCAGAATCTGTTACTCATTCATATTTGTTTTATTAACTTGCTTTTTTGTTTCATATATAATTCTTTGTTACTTGAAGATATCTCAAAATTTTTTTAACTGTTGGTCTATACCTGGGTTAGATAAATATCTACCCAATAGTCTAATAATAATGTAATATTTAGTCTAGTATGAACTTACGTATATATCAGGCTGTCAACTGCATTAAGATATAGCATATTTTTTATGACCTCTTTTTTAACTTCATTTCTGGGAAATTGTGCCAAATATAATTTCTTTCTATATACAGATCGATGATGCACAAGGTTTGTAATTTTTCATATTGAATCCTTACAATACGCACATAATATATACTCTTTAGGAGAGAACTAATAATTTTTTAGATTTGTCTTGATAAATCTGAATACTAAGGATAAAAGATGCTTTACTAAGATATTTCATGTTAAAAATGATTAGAAAAAAAATGTTTGCCACGATCTTCCTACCTGAATATGCATTATGGATTTCATTTCATCTCTCATTATATCCCACTATAAATCTACATGAGGAACAAAAATGTCTTCTAAAAGGTAATTGGATCAACAATATGTCAAATACTATAATCATCCTCAATAAGATAAATTGTATGATTAGATGATATAGCATGCCCGAACATGTTTAATATGAATACTGTGCCACATAAACCTTATTATCTAATTGTATTGGTTTCTAATCTTATACTGGAGTAGCACTAGGTACAAAGTCCATTGAACCCTAACTAAATATATGAGGGATATGAAACTATAATAGTATTAACTTTGTTACCCTCTCAAATGTGAGAAGGATCAACCTTACCACACACACACACCATATTTTATAAATTTAATTGTTTGTGATTTCATAATTATATATCCTCTTTTTATATAGTAGAATATGGAGCCTTTAGAGTGATATAAATAAATTACAAAATAGTAACAAGCATAATAGGAATATAATTTATTTTCAAAAAGATTATACAAATGTACCTTGGTGGGGCAATCATAAACTCAAAGATAAGTGACCCTAGGTTTGCAAACTTCCCACAGCTTAAAAGATGTTTTGGGTAATGAATGGGAATCTTTTTAGAATATAAGTCGCAATCTTAATATCCTCATCCTAAAGGAATATAGAAGCATAGTCCTACTATTCATGCTCTTCATCATATCTTTTAAGTTATTATTCTACCTTTTATCAATAACTTTCTATTCAATACTATTTGGTATAGTAAACTAAGCTACTATTTAAAAAGTTTTCAGGTATTTAGCAAAAAAACCTTTTATTATTCAAAAACCTTCTATATGTCATAATACTTACCTCACAATCAGACATGATAATCCGAATTGATTTTTTATTTAGTTCCTATATTTTAATCAATAACACATATCTATATCAAGAATAATAATCAATAAAAGCCAAAAAATATATGGAACTATAAATGTTGGGTGAATAAGAACCATATACATTAGTATAAATATTTTCTAAAAAATTGGAATTGGAAGTTGACCTCTTTTGTTTTATTTTGGTTAACTTGCCTCTAAAGCAATCAATATATGGCTTTAAATGTGACCTAATCTTTTATGTCACAATATGAATACATTTTCCTTTATTATAAGTCTTTACTAACAACCTTTTTAACAATATATAAAGAAACATGGGTTTCATCAGAAGTTAACACATTATATACAAGTAATATGATAAAAAATCATACCAATATGTTTTACCTTAAAAGATAAATGTACATTAGAGTTATTAATTTCAAAAAATATAATGTTCTCTACTGATAGCATATACAGAAATTAAATTTAACCTAAAAGAGGACATATGGAATATGTTATACAAAATAATTTTAAGTCCAATGTCAATGTTTAGACAAATAAGTCTTACAAAAATAATTACATATATTTTGTCATTGCTAAACATAAATTTTATTTTTTAAAAAATAAATTTTTATTCATCCTTGATTGCTTATCTCTTGATTTTAGTCCTTACATTATAAAAGCAATATGATTAGAAGCCTCATTATCTAGCCAATAGTAACTTTGTATAGTTATAGCAACATTAGAATTATAAATGATAAATTCGAAAGATTTACCTGATAGTTTCTATTTTCCTTTCCAAACCTTATATTTAATGTAATCTTATTCTTTATGGCCTTTCTTCTTACAAAAGAAGCATATCATATTCTTTACGATATCCCTAAGATTCCTTAAACCAATGTTTTGTCCTAATTCTTGGAATAAAGGATTTTTAGGGGCCTTACCTTTAGGATTTTTAAGTTTAGTTTTAGGTTTTGGTTCAGTGGTTACAAGATCATTTATGTTATATTATTTAATTTATTCCTCTACGACTTAATAAGTAATAAGATAATTGATATCTTAAACTTTATCTTTTGAGTTGTAGGTAATAACAGGAATACTAAACTTTTATAGAACTGTATTAAGTGTTTGGTGAACAATATATGTATTAAGAATGATTATATTTAAGGCTTTGAGTCTATCCATTAATAAATCATCTTGATGTTATATTCTCTTACTCCCCTTACCCTAATGTAACTCATAAAATATAGTTATTTCAAAAGTGTTACACTATAAGCAATGGTCATTCTCTATCAAATACCTTTATGCACATCTTAAATTTTTATATAAAGTTAACAATTATAGAAAAAATAATCATATGCAAAATTAGAGTCTCATAACATATAAATAAAAGAATTCAAATACTAACTAGAAAGACCTATAAAATGATTATATTCTTAATAGCATTTAAAAATTTTCATAAGCATAAGATATATACACGTATGCATTTTTTTGCATAAGCATAAACCTATGATAAACTTATAACTGAATGATCCAAAATATTTTTGTACACATTTATTATCATATAATGATGCTAAAATGTATTATCAATAATCTTGATTTGAAAATTCACAATACAAATGTCTTAAAAAGTGTTAAATCATGCAATATACCACAATTTTATAAATATAGAAGATAATAAAACTATATTTATCTTCTTTATTTCAAGTCAATTGGATGAGAATTCACTCAATTATAGTTTTAGAAAAATTTTTATGCAGACTTCTGTGGAGTTAGATCTTAATTATTGTGAATGTAATAAAGTAAAAAATAAAAAAATCAACCTTATTCATCTACAAGATCCTAAATTTTATAAGATAATTTAAGGACCATTGTATAATTTTAGAAAATATTGAATTAAATGTCCTATAGTATGATGATGCCAGCATGTGCATAATAAATTTTCCATTGTCCAAAGACATGCAATTATACTTTTAGATAAGAAATCTCTATGGATTTGATGGTTTCATAGTTATATCCTTAAAGGATATTGCCTTTGGTCTATTCCTCTAAAACCTTTCGTTTCTTGGTCCTTGATTCAACTTTTAAAGTTAAGACCCATCTTAAAACCTTTGGTGTTTTGTAAGGCTGGAAATGGTGAAAAGGCTTATTTATGGTTTGATACTTGGACTAGTAAAGGTCCCGTAACTAGATTTCCTCAAACTCTTCAGTTTTAGAGTAGACTTCCCATTAACTTGAAAGTAGATTCCATCATTCTAAGGGCCAATGGAGCATTCCTTCGGAATTGCAATACCTCACTCCTAATTACCACCTTAACTTAGGTAGAGAGGATATATTTCAATGCTTCAATCTACCTCCAAACACCTTCAATATTGCAAAATTTAGAAATTGACAAAATTAGAACAATTCAAGACAGATATGATTTCCTGTCATTTGGCACAAGTCACTCATGCCTAGCTAATCTATTCTTCTATGGCTTACTGTGCTAAATGAGCTAAGTATAATGGACGAAATGCACTATATTACTTCCGATTATACCTGTGTACTCTGTGAGATAAAGAAAGAATTAAGGAATCACTTTTTTTTTCTCTATCCCTTTTTCCTAGTTACATGGGAGAAGATTCAAGAGTTATGTCTTATTTCTAATGCAGGTACAACCTTCGTGGAAGCTCTTGATTAGCTTCTGAAGCTGAACCATACTCCTAGCTACAACAAACAGATTTATATCATCTCCTTTGCCTCCTCCATTAAGGAGATTTGGCAAGAAAGAAACATAAGATGTTTTTAGAACATTCCATATTCCATAAATGAGTTCTCTACTCTCTAATTGGTGGAATTAGATAGAAACTCCCTTATACTATTAGGTCAAAAAGAGTTTTCCCTAATTTATCCTCTTCGTGGAGAATCAATTAATATACAAAAGGGGCTAACTATCTCTTAAAATAGTAGATCAAGAAAGAGGAGTTTTTCCCCTTTTTATAGATAGCGCACGTCTGCAGGCTCTGAACACTCCAACCAACATAAGAATAGCTTCAAAATCATAAGTAAAGAGGACGTTCAAGAGAATCATCTAGAAATCATCCATCAGCTGAAGCACCTCATCGGGAGCTCAACGATTGCTAGAAATGGGGTAAGACGTGATCTGCACTTACCCCATTTTTGTCATATGATACATTTTTCTTGTGGGTTTTCTTTATCTAAAGATGTTATGCTAACACATCATCGTTTGTAGCTTTTGTTAAGCTCTTGGCTAAACGTTGTCGTTGAGTTGTTTGGATTGTTTTACTCATTCTTGTAAGGATCTATTGACTTAATACAGTTCTTTAACTTTTCAAGAAAAAATAAGCTATCAAGAGGACTACTATTCACTCCTAGATCACTTCTAAAATCCATTACTTACGAATCCCCGTAAAAGTATAAGAAGTAGCTTAATAGTAAGGAGTTTGAAGATAAAAGAGATAAGGGAATTTGTTTTTGATGTAATGATAAATATGCCCTTGGTCAAAAGTGTAAGATGAAATAATAGAACATGTTTCTTGTAGAATATGAAGCAGAATCAATGTCAAAAAATGGAACCAAAAGAATCTCCAATCTTATCTCTAGAAGCTATGGCAAGGATTTCTTTAGATGATTTCAAATAGATGAGGATCTTGGGGATGCATAGAGGGAACCAATACACATTTGTATTGACAATGAATGTATACATAACTTTGTAGATATCATTTTGATTTAAAAGTGTACTTATGAATACTTGGAAGTGAAGGACCTCAAAGTGAGAATAGGAGGTGACTTACAATTGATTTGTGAAGGACTATGTAAGAGCCTGAATGGCAGCTTCAAAAGATAACTTTCTCTTTCAATGCACTAGTATCACCGCTAGGGGATACTACTTAGTCCTTAGGTTTTAATAGCTATTCACTCTTAACAATATCCTACACAACTTTGCCAAATAAACTATGGAATTTTACTCAACGTAATAGGTATATTCAACTTAAGAGAGACAATATTAGCCAACTTGAGTTTGTAACTCCTAAGAAGTTTGCAAGGTTGCTATATAAAACTTAGTTTAATAGTCAACTTTATATGTTAAGGCTTATATATCCTATAAAGCAACAATTTTAGGAACTCACTATAGAGAACAATTCCTTAAGGAAGAAAATCAATTAAAAATGGATTAAACTTTACCATTATTTGTTGAACTAAAAGGATTGCCTCTACTAGAGCCATATGATCACAGACTCCTCTAAAAGGAGTACAATCTATCAATGTTAGGCCCTATAGGTATGGAATTTTACAAAAGAATGTCATTGAGGAATTAATTTGAGACCTCCTATAGCAAGGAGTCGTCCAACACAACCACAACCCTTTCTCTTCACCTCTAGAGTTAGTGAAAAAGGACAATTTTTAGAATTTGTGTGTGGATTACAAGGAGTTAAACAAGAACATTATTGATGAAAAATTCCATATAACAATCATTGAAGTACTTCTGGATGAACTATATGAAGCAATTTGCTTCTCCAAGTTAGGCCTAAGCTCTAATTTTCTTCATATCTGCATACACTATACAAATATCTATAAAACAACCTTTAGGACATATGAAGGGTATTACACATTCCTTGTGACGCCCTTTAGGTTGACTAATACTCCTTCCACCTTCTACAATTTAATGAATGAGTTGTTGAGGAAGCATCATAGGTGGTTTATATTGATTTTTTAATGATATACTCGTATATAGAAAAATATTCAAAGATTATATGGAACATCTCAAGGTAGCTTTAGGGCTTTTGATTCATAATCTTCTCCTACCTAAAGGACATAAATGTAATTTTGGTACTTCACAAATGGAATATTTAGGACACGTAATATCAGTTTCT
>JANSVI020001513.1:20091-30301 GCA_025434765.2 Erythroxylum kapplerianum | reverse complement strand
AAAGTTGTTGTTGGACTTGGCGGGTCAGCCATGTTAATTAGCTTAAGAAACACGTTCACTTGCTAAGTACTTTGATATAGAAGCTCTTTTCGTTTCAGATACAGAGCAAAAGCTTAAGGGGGTTGATATTTATTCTGAGTGAGTAAATTTATTTATAGTATTACCTTGTAGGCAGAAAATGCGGGAAAAGGAAGATGAGGCTTAAGGAGGTGAGTGTTAAGCTATATATAAAGGGTCAGTAGTAGAAGCTAGCTGGAGAATTGAGAGTTAGGAGATAGGACCGGTCACAGGAGAAGAGGGTCAAAGCAAAGGAAAACGTGGAACTTAATAAGTGAACCCACCAAAGGCAGACGCTGCATTCACCACCAAACAAGTAACTAGCCCAATACGTACATATAATTAGTATGGGCAGTAGCCCCATACTAATTATCCACGAGTTTTTTTCATTAAAATTCTCTCATCAAAAATATAGAACCTGTCAATTTAAAATTTAGATTGTATTTTTTCATAAAAGCTTGAAAATAATAAAGACACCAAAATTAATGCTCTTCAAGAGTCAGTGGCCGAGCCCCTAGGAATAGGATTGGAGATTGGGAAGGGGGCGAAGCACTCACAGCTGGCCTTCAGAAATGGACCAGCCTAACGTTCATCCTAGTTTCATAATAGCACACAGTAAATGTAAATTCTTATTAGGTACAGAACATCATCTTTAGCCAAATGATAAAAATTAGACAATATTTATTAATGGACTGATGTTTGGTCATTTGGCTAAAGAAGACACGATAAGTAATTATCCACCCATCATTTTACCACTAATTACTATATGATCCCTGTGCAATTCACGTTTCTATTCTCAGTAATTAATACCTTAAAATTGGACTTTTTCGTTACAAGATATTGTAGTCTAGTCTTGGTTCTGCGTTTAGGTCAAGACATTCAAGAATAATTTATTTTGGAGGGGGTGATTGTGAATCCAACAATTATTTTTTCTTAATGGCAAACTCAAAATCAAAATCTAGGGGAGAGTCTCAGATCCAACCATAACTTGGTCTTCAGATGAAGAACCTTACCACCAAGGTATTAGAAGTTGAAACCTAAAGGTCTGGTTGGGTCCACATTGAAATTAGCAATTTAATTGTCTGTCGGCTGATCGGACCCGAGAAATTTCAATCAGTTAAACCCGTTTTAGTAATGCTTTTTTCCTTCTCTGAATTTGTCTCCTTAAAATCTTTGAGTTGATCTTCCGTTCTGGTCCGGTTAATATTATTTGTGAGGGAGCCTTTGACTTGCTCGGGTCTATAAACATCTGTTATCTCATGCAACAAACATATATAAACTTATTGGTTAAGTTATTGATATAATGCGTAAATTAGTCGTACGCATTCTTGTTTAAGTTTTATTTACAAGGTCATCGAATGCCAACTTACACGATTAAGACTGAAGCACATATGGTTAAACAATTTGCTGCTTCTCTATTCTCTGTGAAATCAGACGACACAAAAATAATTCAGTTTTATATACCAGACCATTTATGTATATGGATTCAATTGCCTGAATTAAACACTAAATAATAAGTACCCTTAAGGCAAGAAAACAAAAATTGAGAATGGAGGTAAATTATAGTGTTAGAGAACTTTGAACTATCGGCTTCAGTCATTTAAGAACTTGGTACAAGGTACGGTATTTGCGGATGATCATGCCGACAGCTAGTTTGGTCATGGCGTCACTTGTTCCAAATCAACATCCAAAGGCGGCACGTACTGTAACTTGAATTCCGTTTCATCTGCTGATAGCGATTTCTTTGTTATAAAAAGTCCAAGGTGCAGAAATAAATGAGAGGAGGGAGAATCCCGGTTAAGGCTTACAGCTACAGGCCATCGTCAAACAAGTTACCGACAATTCGTAGTCCGATCGAATGTTAGGAATTCGTACGCTGTGTGCAGTAAAGTGAATTACAAAACCCTCGTAATAGTAGCACTATCCTATCCACGAAATCCATCCTCGTTAAGGGTCTATTTTCTTAATTAACAATGCTGCGGATAGGAAATGCCCGATTGGAAGAGCTTGTCGGGGACGACCATTTTCAGCAGATAAAATATGGAATGGAAATAGCTTTTGAGAATAAAAAATTGCATTGAGAAAGAGCCGCTATTGATCAAATAAAGCTAGATCGAAGGCAAAATCATTCGTTACAAGCAACAGATTCAATTTCCTGGTTCAGAAGTACATCCATTTATTTTTCTAAATTCGTCAGTCACTTGGACGATGATGACCGCAGTCAGTTTGGCCAGGTACTAAATATTGAAAAGAGTAGGTGCTTAGAACATGATCAAACCTCAGCTTTCATTAATGAAGTGGACCCACTGATATAATTTTACTCCATTTTTCTTATTTCATTTCACAAAGATATTTGGATGTGTTAAATCATTGTGTTTCGCTCACATCACATGTCACTCATGTGCCACCCATGCCCGCAAGGTGTTGGAGGAATAAAAAAAGAAACTGCATATATTTCCTCAATATTAGTCCAGAGGTTTACTTTCCCTGCTGCCTAGGCATGTTGGAGGGGAAGGATAAGATGGACCATGTTATTTAGAATTAAAAACACAAAGGAATTGATCATACCTGCTTGACGAGCAATATCTCTTTTTCTTTATCCTTGTTCACACAGTACGTACAATCGATCCTTCACTCCCATGTGGCTTGAAGCTTCATGAAAACCCTGTAATCATATATTTGTCAAGAAACACAACAGCAGTTGCGTTGTAATTACAATGTGCCCTGCTTAATCCGGTGAGTGCTTATTGGGTCATTGTGCAAATAAATGTTGACATCTGGGTAGTTGGCTAGGTAGAAGTCCAATGGCATTGCTTTAATCGGCTGGACCCACAAGAATTTATTGCATTTGGATTTTTATAGGAGGCACCTGATGGGCTTTATAAATGTATAGGCTCCCATATACTTCTATCTTACCTTCCGCATCCTGCTCCTGCACTTTTTAAGTCTTGGCATCTTGCAAATACTATCTTCTCTTATATATTAAGATTTAAGACCCTGCAATACAAATTCGTAATTATGGTGACCTTTAATTCAAATTTAGAAGGCGAATTTAGTATCGCTGAACTTCTAGTGCCGTCGCCCATTGGTGAACCAACATCCCAGTACTAGATGATCTTAATAGATGTATGTTCTCAGACAAATGCTTAATTGAGACTTGAGAGAGGGGTTTCGTTGAAGATAGGCTTGCTCCCTTCGTCTTTGAAAGCCGTATGACAGATCATTTTGGTCGCTGAATATTTTGTCAGAAGTGTCCTTTTTGGTGTCTGAAAGCTCCCGAATGCAACAAAGTCTATAACACGACGTAATTCAATCATAAGGAAGCGAGTTATTGGTCATGGACCCCCTATCCAGCTAATCTGAACTGGAAATGGAGCACAAATATTGTTTCTGTCTTTCTGAACTCATGTTTGGAAGTTGCATAGGTACGTGAAGAGATGGTAGTCATAAGTCGCAATTGCTCTACACTGCCAGCGGCATAGCTTCATTCGAGTGTGCTAAGATAGCCATAGGAAATGCATACTTTGCTGGGAAGTTAATTAGAAGTAATATATGGACCAACCGTTGTAGCTTGTTACAGAGTTGATAGTAATATCCTAACTCGCCTGTTACATTTGTGAGTTTTGACGAGTGGATTTTAGAAAGTTGTGCTTTATAACTGTGAATGTAGGTTCCAATTAATCTGATTATTTTTAATATCCCCTGATCACAAACTCAAAATGACTGAATATCAGTTTTTAGTGATAATATCAGTAGTTTAATATAAAGATAAATCGAATTGTCCCTTAAATAATATGATCGTCTAAATTGAAAATCATTTTCATTGTATTTAGTATTATTTTAAACAGTTTACATAACGATACGATTGTCATAAAGGAAGATAGTAGTTGGTAAATGTATAAATAACCCATAATTTGGGATTAGCACTGCAACCTAATAAGTTTACTGACTGTGGCTCCACATTCAACTTTAGTACTAGAGTAAAATTCAACTGTTTATTATTTCTTCCTGTGTCAAGAAATTAATGAATCACGAAAAGAATTTAGTAGTATAGTGTCAATTGGCAGGCTCACCAGACTAATCAGCATCAAAATAATCTTTTGGAATAATAGATGAATGTCGAGAAAAATGAAGGGCACGAATTAACGTCCATTTGAGATAATATACGATGAGTACGTAGGATAACATCGTAATGAGTGATACGTGGAGCATGCCTAAATTAACATTTTGGATTGTATGATCAGCGTAGAGTGACTATGAAATAAGACTGTCAATTAATTGATGACATAGAATTCCCTCACTAGGAAGAGTATTATCACTGGTAGAAAAATTTACATTAAATTCCACATAAATATGTACAATTTTAGAATATGTGAAAATTGTTCAAGAAATAAATTTAGTAGCATACTTTGTTTATATTACATAATATCCATACTGATCGGATGAGGCTTCATGGCCAAAAAAGAAATTAAGAAGTCCTAGATCCTTTTTATTAATTTGTTGATTAAGAAAACCTTTAACATCAATAATGCCTTGAAAATGACCACTATAATAATCATGTCATCGCTATAAAAGAAAAGTATACTATATCCTCAGATGGTCTTACAAAGAAATAACGTATGGTCATAAAGATTAGATTTGAAACTAAGACGAGAGATAATGTTATTTTAAAAACCAAGCTCGTGGTACTTATTTAAGGTCATATAGAACCTTTCATAGTTGAAAATTTTTATTAGGCAGATAATAGTCGAAATGTGGTTGCATGTACATTTCTTCAAATAAATCACTTATTAAAAAATGTACTATTAACATCCATTTGAAACAAATTCCATTACTTTGCAGTGACTTTAAATAGAAGTAAAATGAGCTATTGAAGCAAAAATCTCTTTATAATCAATGTCGTATTTGTGTGTAAAGACTTTTGCATATCGTTTGATAATACTGTCTGCATGATTCTTGAGTTTTACAAACCCATTTACAACAACCACCAATTTGTCAAATGGTAAGTCAACTAAATTCCAAGTATATTGATCGTTAAGTATTTAAAACTCTTCTGCCATTATTTTTATCATAAATGATTAGAATTAGTTTTGTAGAATATATAAGACTTATAAGACGTAATGGTATGACAATGGCAATTACAAATAAGAATTAGAAGTTTGACTTATGCAAACAAATTAATAAAATATTTAAGTAAGTGAAATAAATAGAGTGAAAAAGAAATATAAGTAGAGTTTCAATAGGTTTCATGTTTGGAGGAAATTCTTTAGAAGAGGTCTAAGGTTAGTTTACACTAAAAAATCTATCACTTATATAGATTTCATTAGAAAAATAAAGAGAAATATGGACATTAGAGAGAAGACATGTAAAGTTTATCAATTTGGAAGAGGAAATAGTTGAGGATATTTTTATGTTTCAAAAAATAACATGATAAGAAATTCATAAATGCTTGAAAAAAATCCCGACAATAATAACCCTTTTATTCAGTACCGTATGAGGTTGAAGGAGAGCAAAAGAGGCACCAAATGCTTTAAACATATGTTATTACAAAGGATGATTATATAAATGCTCACACAGAAATGACTAGAAAAGAGTGTAATTGATTGTGTGGATAGTGGTAAGAACATCTTCTCCCTAAAAAGTTTCATGATAGGATAATAAAATCAAAAAGGTTTTAACTATAGTTAAAATGTGTTTGCATTTTCTTTCTACACGCTCATTTTATAGTGACATTATAGAATAAAAATCTTCGAACTGTTGTTTCATTTTGGGATAATAATTGGATAATAGTAGCTTCATTATATTTCATGATATTATTAGTGTAAAATGTTTTCATTTTACAAAAAAAAAAGTAGCAATAGTATTTACAAACTAAAAATATATGAAGGCAACTTAGACCCATTTCATACAAGATAAATACATATAAAACTAAAATAATCATTAACAAAACTCACAAAATAGCATGAACTACCTATAGAATTATAAGAAGTATGGCTATAAATATCATAATGAACTAATTAAGAGGAAATAAAAGAAATAAAAATACTATTAGTAAAAGGTAAAGCATAATGTTTCAAAATTTGACATGAAATACAATCAACACAATTTGTTGTGACATGACTAAAATAATTGAAATTGATGATTATCAACATATATTAAATATTGAGATTCTAAACAATTCCATAACTCTTGAAGTGTTAAATTGACAAAAGTATAGTTTCATAATATTGGCATATATGTTGCAAAACTAAATCAAGATCTACTAGTGCTTGTTACCTTATTTCTCTATTTGGTTAATGATTTGTTTGCCATCTTTATTATCTTTATGTTGGATTTTGGAACCTTATACACCATAAAATTATACCTTTTAAGAAGCAGCATATCTTTTGTTTTCATAAATAATAATTTAATCCATAAAAATGACATTAATTGGTATGAGAATGTGTTAACTAGAATCTACAATGTAAATAAGATAGGAAATTAGATATGATAATGGAAAAAAACCAATAATTAGATGTGGAATTTGTATAAATGGATTTTAAGTTTGAGTTTAGAACAAAAACAACTTAAAAATTAGTCTAATTTGAAAAAGAATCAATTAAAATTGCGATGAATTATTTTGATTATGTTATGAATTGATACAATTAACTCAAAGAAAATAGATGAATTAATTAACTAAATAGGCCAATATAATACACTAAAAAGACGTGTTAATCAATGATTGGAGATATGTGTCAAATAATGATTAAGACATATGGAAACAGATAATTTGAGACACATTGAATAATAGTTACGACACATTTCATATTGAGTATTTGACATGACAATAGACTTTTAGAGAGATAACAAATTAAATAGTGTCTAACCCTTTTAGAATCTTTTTCAATTTAATGTTAACAATTTTCAAGTCTTTTAAAACTTTTTTTGGGAAAAATAAAACTTGATTGAATTAATAGTGAACTTCAAAACAATTGGAGAATACACTCCTACATCAAGAGTGAAGCAAAATGACGATGTTGTGAGACACAATTACAAGAAATTACAAAAACAACATCGTAAGAAGAGTAAATGCAAGGGTTGCAGACTAAAATGAAGCAAAGATGATAGCATATCAATTGAACAAACCATTGTCGTATTGTAAAAGGTGGGAATAGGTTAAAATGTTATTTTTTTGATATAATGTGTCTAACAAATGCTATGTAAATATTCATATATCAATCACACCACTAAAAAAATAACATTTTGATCTAATTTGTACAAATTTTAGAAGGTGAGTCACTAAATTAATTTTTTAAGATTTTACACTAAATTAGAAAATATCTCAAAAGATTTTATCTGCCAATGATACAAGTGAAGATGTTATCGAAACACATTTAGATGTGTGACACTTTTATTGCATGGAGTGTTTGAGTTTGTTTGATAGAGTTTTCTATTGACATGTGAGGCATTTGCAATGGTTTTTGACAATGTGATTTATTTATTTTGTTATTTTTTAACTTAAAACATGATTTTATTATTAAATCAATTAGAACATTTTCATTTAATCTATAATACTTTCATGGGCCTTTTGTGGAGCTCAATAGTCCACATTAAGCATTATGATAATAAGCATAACCACAAGCACTGTTATTAGAAAGCTCCATGGGGCAAATTGAAATAACTACCACTTAATTGGTTCTAAGCTCTAGAATACAAACTAAAGTGGAAAATTTTGGAATGCCAAGTCTAAGAGCTCATTGCAACCAAAGAAAAAATATCCAAGATGAATTGAGTTAAAAAAAGGGATAATGTATTGAGTTTTTGTTATGTTTATTCATGGTGATTCATTCATACAAATTAACCTCTTGCTTAATTTTGCAAAGTTTAGTTCCTTGTTTTATGCCTTATAGCTAATTAGTTTAGTTATAGTTTAGTGACAATCATTTAAAGACATTATTTATCTTGTACATGTTTAGATGTATATGATAAAGTCTATATGATAATTATATATTATAAATGAAATTATAATTATGAGATTCATATTGTATTTATGTATTATCCTTAAATTATTCTTAGTCATTGTTTTATTAAGAATGAACATTAATGGAATGCAAAAAGACTAGCACATATTTTGTTTTTCTTTTAAAGGAAGTAGTCAATCACATAGGCTAAAATAGAAGACATTTAAATAAACATATGAGTGCTTGTTGTAGAACAAGTTCATAGAACATACCTGATATGAGAAATCCATTTGGAATATTACTTGTGTGTTTATGAAAATTCTCATTGTGATAATTATATAAATAATCATTTGACTTGAGGTCTACAAAGTTATCCTATAAAGGGATTTCTATGTTTTGACGCTACTTCAGGTCTCTAAAGTAATTAGAGAGAATGTTTCATTATTTTTGATTAGTATTAATTTAAAAAACCCTTGGAATGACATTATGTAAATCGTTAACAAATGTTATTAATTAAATCGATAACTAATAGTAGAGAATTAATATGAATGGATAGAAAGTTCATGCATGGAAAGGTTAGTTAAAACCACTTTAACATTATTAAATATTTGAATGATTATAATATGTTGCCGGACGCTAATATTGATTTATGATTATAAATTATTTAATTAAAAAATTAAAGATAAATTAAAAGGAGTTTTAATTTATCTAATTATAATTATAATTCATAATCATTGTCAACATATTTGAAAACCTAGTGGGTATCATATAAAAAATGATTTAAAGAGAACAAAGATATTTTAATCAAGTTGGATTTCATTGTAAAGATTGAGAAACGTTATGATTAAATATGAGATATTTGATAAATAAGTATCAATATGAGATATTATATCTTATTTGGTCATAATTGAAATTTAATTAGAATTATTTGTAATTCTTAATAAAGTTTAATTAAAATTAGAATTTAATTTCAATTAATTTACCAAAATGTCCAATTTTTATTATAAATATGCTTAAGCTCTAATGGAACTAACACTTTTTGCTTAACTCTCTTTATAAGAGTTTCAAAACTCTCGCAACTTGTTCTGTAGATATCATTAGAGGCAAGCCACTTGTACGAATATAGTAGTTGAGATGGATGAGGGATACAACAAAAATATGTTCAAGCTTTATAATAAGGTATAAATTAAGATTCATGCTTTATTATGATTTATGTGTTAATAATTTTTATAGAATTAAAGTGATATTGGTTTTTGGGAAATCAAAATATGAATAAGTTTCGTAATTATTTCATTATTGTTAGGATCAAATCCCGTCCCGATTTTTCAACACAACGGGCATAGTCAAAAGTGTCTCTAACATTTCAGAGAATCAAGATTGGTAGAGTCTCTTCTGTGAGGAGTAAACCATCCAAGCATGATCAAGCTTTTTATCTGGTCTAATAACAACTGAACCCATAACTTCAACATGATAGTATATGACCAATCCTTGATCACTTTTGTCCCCCAGACCTAAACTGCGAGCGAAGGGCATACAAACCATAGTAATGGATATTCAGAACCCAACAATAATTATAAAATCATTTATAAGCCATCCATTCCCATACACGATATATGCCAAGCATGAGAAAATTAGCATTTCAAATGTTACTATGTAAGTGCAGAAAGGGCTAGGATAGAATGAATAAGGAAAAACATCTCTCAATAAGAGCTACCAAGGAAGGAAGGATATTGTACCCAAATTTAATACACCAATAATTCAAATGTCTATGGGCAGATGAAAACTTTCCTCTAAATGTTAGGCACATTTTTTCTTCAATAATCTGGCCTAAATAGTAACTTTAATTTGTCTTGCAAATCACATGGTTAGTTTTGACATTTAGTTGCTAAATCAACCCCCACCATCTTGCTTGCCTGATTAGTAATTGTTCAGGTATTCAACCGCAATGACCTCACTATTAATTTTTGCAATGTGAGAAGCTACATACATCTTAGAAAAGAATTAAATTTGTGTCTTGCTCCAAGTGGTTGTTTACTCTTAGCACTTAGACGCCAATCTATAATCTGTATTTTTATATTCTCCTACACTTTCATCTATAAATTAAGAGGAATAAGTATCTTTTTTCTCACATAAGTATTGACTTGTTGGGGATGAATAGTTGACTTTTGATTTAGGCAAAATTTGATAAAATGATCTTCATGAACCTGTAGTGT
>JANSVI020001507.1:314926-327587 GCA_025434765.2 Erythroxylum kapplerianum | reverse complement strand
AACCATAGGGGATCACTGCATACACTATTAAAAAAACAAAATAACCATGACACAAACATTTAAGATTTAGGGGACTGTATAAAACATAAAAGAAAGACAACAATGACCTAATGAAATGTTGTCTGAGGAAGAACATACATGGAAGAAGATGGAAGACGCTCGAGATGAGGGATTGTGTCGAAAGAAGATCGGAGATTAGGGATTAGGGAATGGGAAAATGGATTGTATCAGAAGAAGATGGGAGAGAGCATGAAGATTGAAGCATGGTGATGTCTATGGATGGCAGATGTGGGATTAAGGAATAGGGATTTGGGAAGAGGAAAAGGAAAACAATGCGTTTGTCACAATGCTATATTTGGCCTTATAAAAACTCATCGTTTCTATCAAAAAATGTTACGACTAAGGGAGAAGGAGACACGACATTTTTGGAGCTGATGTGGGACCCACCTCCATGCCCACGTCAACAATAGTGGGTCCCACATCTAGCGAAACTATAAAAAACTATGTCAGCATTTAATAAACCACGTAAGCAGATAACTGACAGTGCCATTATGGCATTAATGCTCAAGGTTCATTCTAAATAATTTCCATATCTTGGGGTCTTATTTGAATGTTTGATAAACTTTAGAATTCAATTTGAACACTTTGAAACGTTATGGTCTATTTTGTACATTCGTGAAAACATTAGGGGCTAATTAGCCCCTTTGACTCTATGTCAAATTAGGCAAGTTCACCAAAGAGGCCGCCTCCCTCAAATTGCTATTTTTCATATTCAATATCAGTACAGAGTATGAGTAATGGAGTGTATAACTAGCAAATTTTCAAATTCAAGTATTATGCAACTAGCAGTATTCGACTAGATTCTTACGTCTTTGAGCTAGGTTTATTGTTGTTTAAATAACTCTTGAATTCAGCTCATTATTTTTTGAATTGGGTTGGATTCTCTTTGTTCAAACATACCTTAGACAAACTTGGTTATATAAATAAATTAGTTTCAAATAAATCTTTACGAGGTTGAATATCAAATATTTAATAAACGGATTTCTTCAACCACAACCTTAATTAAGGAAAAAGCCTTTAAATAAATGAGTGATATTCTTCATTTATTTATATCAATCTTTTAAAAATTAAACCCAAAGTTAACAAGAGGTTTAAGGTTTAAAAGATTCATATGGTATTAAATCATCATACACCTGGTCAAAGATTAAATAAAATTAAAGAATATGAAATATGATTGAAAAAGATTGTCCTTATCTATCAAAATTTTTAAAGTTTAATTAAAAATTGTTAAATAAAAATAATTAATTTATTTTAATTTATAAGACCTTATAAAAATTAATCAATTAATCAATTTTTTACATTTTAAAATATTTATTGATCCAATTAAGTTTTTTAATCCTGGATCGATATCATGCATTGAAGGTTGGTAGCAGGGAACAATCAACCGGCAATAAAAGAGAAAAAGACAAAGTGAAGATGGTTGCTTAGAAAATCTTGGAAGGTTGGTAGCAGGGGAACAATCAACGGGCAATAAAAATAGAAAAGACAAAGTGAAGATGGCTGCTTAGAAAATTAGATTTCCAAATGCAAGAAGTTATGCACGGAATCGATTAAAAAAAGAAAAAAGTTATCTTTAATGGGATGTAGAATTTGTAGTTTTGCAACAAACTGCCGAAACCTGTGTTGGAAGTGGAGGCAAGAGTCAACGGCATGCGGCCCACTTATGTCCCGCTCTTAACTCACATTTCGTAGTTTAGATAAATATTAAAGCAAATGATATCATTGAAAAGAGAATAAAAAACTGGCAGTCAATATTGACTATTATCCTACACTAATTATGCTGATTTGTCAGAACCCATTCGATCCTGAGGTCATATTGATATTAAATCAAACAAATTAAAAAGTTTCTTTTTACTAAAATTTGTCAACACAATGAATAGGACAATAAGGCGTTTCGATCTGTTTAATTTTCTTTAACAGTTTAATGAATAGGAAATTTTCTTAAACGAAGCCTTTTTTTAACCCTAATTTTAAAAACCATGCAATTTATTCAATATCCTTCAACACAACAAGACACAGAAATTTTGGGTTAGGAATATAGATATGTACATATTTGTGCATAGACGCAAATATTACATTTTCCAAAATCAAAACAAAATGAAATTTGTCATCTTATGTTAGTAACATAAGGATCTAGAATCTATTGTAAGAACGTGGCTCAATTAGTGTTTATAATCTAAATATATTAATAATAATATTAATATAAATAAAGAATCATAATTAGTCCATACTTCATATTTAATAGTCGAATAAAGCTCAACCGCTTATTTTAGTCACTTAATAAACATTCCAAACTAAAAGTCATAAATATATAAATTGGTCCGCTCTTTACTAATTAAGGTTATAGAATATTTTCCATCAAGTTAGAGAGTTAAGAGAAATAACTAATTTTAACTAAGAACGTAGTCATGTTTCTTGATCTCTTTTTAATAATGGCATCTTCCACGTCAAATACACAATATTACACTCTTATGATTTGTAACAATTATTTTAAGATCCTAAAGTTATAAATGTCAATTTTGATTTATGTTATAAAGATTATGTTTTTACATATGGTATCAGAGCATGTGTTTTGAATAAACAATTTGTTCGTCTATTTTACTATGATTGTTTTATGATGATTGTCAAATATTTTGATATTTGAAGAGTTTTGTGATTATTCACTATTAATGATTTCTATTAAAAATATAAATAACAAAGGATTTTTTTTTACATTATTACTACCACATTTTATGCATCCAAATATGTAATTGAACTCTAGTTGTTAGGTGAAAGTCAAACACCCCAACCACCAGACTACTAAGGAAGAATACTTGTTAATAATTCTAATTTGAGTAGACTTTTTCTTGTTGAGAATTGAACCCTTGTCTCTTAGGTAAATGCCAAATATCCTAACTACTAAACAAAAATGGATTATTGGTATAAATTTCACTATTATTGTTATTCGAAGTTTATGTCTACATAATTATCTAAATTAAAATTTTCTATTTTCATAATTTAATGATTTTTTTATTTTATTTCGATGCTATGTATTCTAGTATTTTTATTAATGATTTTATGTTAGATTTATGTATATTATTATTGAAACTTAAAATTATATGTTATATGTTAAATTTATACATGACGTTATAAAAGGATAATTTGTTAATCACCAAAATGATCAAATTAATTAAGTAAATTTTGTCACGTATAAATGTTATTTATTCATAAAATATTGATGTCTATTATTGAATTAATTAGATGAATAAATGATGTCTATTAGTTGATATAATTTTAGAATTTACCCAAAGATAAATTATTACTTTATACCTAATAAACATAATAGAGCAAGATCAATGCTCACTTGTCAAATATATCATATGTCCAAAGATATTGATTGTATTTGGTAAGTTTTTCTTTGATTGTCTAATAAAGTTTGTATGGCATTGAACTTATGATAATATATTGTTGAGTTTGCTTAAAGGAAACCTCCAATATGTCCTAAATGTTTAATTATTCAAATCCAATAATTTATTGAGCATTTATGTATTTGCAACTATTTCTCTTCATTTGCATACTTCTTCTATTACCGTGTTTAATTGTTTGAATTTCTCTAAATGGTACAAACAAGTCAATTTCTATTTAGAAATTTTGGATCTTGATTTAGCGTTATTGGAAGAAAAACCTACTGTTATTATAGATACAAGCAGTGAAGTTGAGAAGACAAAATATAAAGTAGGGTAAGGTCTAACAGATTATGTCTTAATTTCATGTGAATGAAAATTACCAAAAATATCAAGACCAATATTCCACAAACTAAAAGTTCTAAAGAATACCTTAATTTATGGAAGAATTTTCCATTTTGCAGTCTCTCACTAGTACTCTAATTGCTGAACTCACAACCATGAAATATGATAAGTTATAGAGCATGCAACAATTTGTCCTAAAGATGATAAATATTGCAGCAAAATTAAAAACCATGGGTATGACAATTAATGACTCCTTTTTAGTGCATTTCATTATAAAATCATTATCTCCTTAGTATGAACCATTTCAAATTAACTATAATACTATAAAGGACAAGTGGAATGTTAATAAATTGTCTTATATGCTCATTCACGAGGAAACAAGGCTAAAGAATCAAGAAATCCATTCAATTAATCTTGTGGGTTAAGAAGCTATTAAAATTCACAAGTCAAAAGCTAAGCCATTTTAAAAGAAAGTGCCAACTAAAGTAACACAGGTTACTACTAATGTTGACAAGAAGGATCAAAATACAAATAAGTGTCATTTTTATAAGAACAAGGGACACTATCAGAAATATTATCTGAAATATAAGGCTTGGTTTGAAAAGAAAAGTACATCTAACCTTTTTGTATGTTCTGAACTAATCCTAATTGAAGTTTCTTGTAATACTTGGTGGCTTGATTCTAATGCCATTACTTAAGTTTCTAATATTATGTAGGGATTTCTAACAATCCAAACCATAAACTGAACAGAGAACTTTATGTTCATAGGAAACTGTAAGAAGGTCTCAATTGAAGGCATAGGGACCTAACATCTCATATTAAATATTTGTTATAAACTAGATCTAGTAAAAACTCTCTATGCATGTACAAACTCTCTATGTATCTTCATTCCTAGAAACTTAATTTCTATTTCTAAACTTGATGAAAGTAGGTTTACTTTTAAGTTTGGTGATGACTGTTTAGTTTATTTAAACGTAATTTCATTATTGACTTTGGAATTCTTACGAATGGATTATATAAATTGAAATTTGATGTTAACTTTTTTGAATCCCTATTTTCTATTTATCATACCATTAGAACAAAGCATAGCATAATGAATAATAATTTAGCTTACTTGTGACATAGACGTTTGAGTCATATATTCAAAGAAAGATAAAAAAATATTAGTAACGAATGAAACACTTTCAAATTTAGATTTTACTGATTTTGATGTATGTGTGGATTGCATTAAGAGAAAATCAAACATGGTAAAAAGGGAGCCATAAGTAGTACTCAACTCTTTAAAATTATACACACCGATATATGTGGACCTTTTGAAACTCCATCTTTTAGTATAGAAAAGTGTTTTTCACCTTTATAGATAATTTTTCATGTTATTGATATGTCAATTTACTTAATGAAAAATCTCAAGCTATCAATGCCCTTGAGGTGTTTGTAAATAAGGTTGAAAGGCAATTAGATAAAAAAAAGTGAAAATTTTAAGATCTGATAGAAGTGGTGAATATAATGAAAAATATGATGAATCAGGATAATATCAAAGTCCATTTACAAAGTTTCTCAAGAAATATATCATATGTATATAGTATACTATGCTAGGCAAACCTCCACATAGTGGTGTAACAGAAAGTTGTAATAGGAAATTAATGGATATGGTTATGAGTATAATGAGTAACTCTTTATTTCTTAAAACCTTATGGATGCATGCACTTAAAACTGATGTATATTTGCTAAATAAGATTCTTAGGAAGGTAATACCTAAAACTCTGTTTGATTTATAGACTAGAAGGAAACCTCGTATGAGAAATCTACATGTTTAGGGTTGTCCAACAGAAGTATGAGTTTATAATCCACTACAAAAGAAATTAGATTCTCGTACTGTCAATGGCTACTTTATTGGTTACTTAGAGAAATCTAAAGAGTTTTGGTTTTACTATCCAAACCGTAGTTTAAGAATTATTGAAATAGTTTGTGCTAAGTTTATTAAAAATGGAGAATTTAGTGGGAGTGCTGAAAAACATGTTGTGGATATTAGTGAAATAAGGGTTGATGTTCCATTACCTATAAATATTCCAATATCCACATAAATATCAAATATTGTCCTAGTATTGGAAGAACAAAAAAATTTCTAGACAAGATTTGGATGAAACAAAGGCTCATAAAAAAACTAGCTTACAACCAATTAATTTAAGTGAACCATGTGGAATAGCTTTGAATAAACTTGCAAGATTAGGGAGATCAATTATTCTAATGACTATATGGTTTATTTCCAAGAGTCAGAATTTGATTATGACATTAAAAATGATTATATTTCATTTTCACAAGCCATAGAAAGTGATATGTCTAATCAATGGATTGATGAGAAAATGAGCTAAATTTAATAGCACAAAATAATGTCTGAGACCTTGTTGATTTGTCAAAAGGATCTATGCAAGCCAGTTGCAAATAGGTTGGCTTAATCAGTTCAAATTCGAATAATGGTTATTGACTGGGTTCAGGACATAACCATCATCTAAACCATCTGCTACCAAGTTCATGGGGCCTTTGGTTGGAACCCATAACAGACTAGAAAAGCTAAGCAAGGATTTGAGCATGGAATTGGGGGACATGACTCTTGAGAGATCAATATCAGTCTTGGTTGATTGCTTTATTTTGCTATAAGGAAAGAGAGAAGAGCCAAGTAGAGGCCAAGTGCTTTCTTCCTTGTGATGGAGGTGTAGACCAAACGTGACTCAAATGGAAATATCAAATGGTACAAAGCTAGACTTGTTGCTAAAAGTTATACTCAAAAGGATGACATTGATCAGAAAGAGACTTTTTCACTATCTCAGAGAAAGACTCATTGAGAATAATTATGGAAATAGTGGCTTAGTTTGATTTAGAGGTACATCAAATGGATGTGAAAATTGTCTCTCTGAATGGTGATTTTAAAGAGGAAGCTTATATAGATCAACCTAAAGGTTTTTCCATAGAATGAAAGAGTCACGTAGAGTGTAAACTTAAGAAATCAACATATGGATTTAAACAAGCGTCCCAATATTAGTATATAAGTTTAATGATATTATAACATTTTTTGGTTCTCGAGAAAATGTTGTTGATCATTGTATCTATCGAAAGAGCAGTATGATTAAGTTTATATTTCTAGTTCTATATGTTAATGATATTCTAATTGTTGCTACTAATTTAGATATATTGTATAAAGATTTTCTCTTTAAGAATTTGAAACGAACGATATGGGAGAAACATTTAATGTGATAAGAATTTCATAATTTTGAAATAGATCAGCAGGACTAGTAGCGTTGTTTAAAAAAACTATATTAAAAGAATTCTTGATAGATTTAATATGAATAAATATTTAGTAGGGATTGTCCCAATAAATACAAAAAAGGGTTAAATTTAATCTCATGCAATGTCTTAAAAATGATGTGGAATGTAGACAAATGAAATTTATTTTATCTGTTTATATTATTGGCAGTCTGACATATTTTCAAAAATACACGAGATCCAATATTAGCTTTGAGGATGGAATGCTAAGCAGATATTAAAGTAATCCTCGTATAAATCACTAGAAAGCTGCAAAGAAAGTCTTTAGGTATCTTCAATGAACAAAAGAATATATGCTCATGTATAAAAGATCTAATCCATTAGAAGTGATTGGATATTCCGATTCAAGTTTTGTTGGATGCATTGATAGTATAAAATCAACCTTTTTTTTTCTACAAGCAAAAGGAGCAATTTCATGACAAAGTACTAAAAAATCTATCATTGCTTCATCCATTATAGAAGTAGAACTTGTAGCTTGTTTTGAGGCCACAATTCATGTTTTATAGTCATGGAAATTTATTTCGGGGTTTGGGGTTGTCAACACTATCATTAAGCCATTGAAATTTTATTGTGACAATTCTGCAGTAGTTTTCTTCTCCAAGAATGATAAATACTCTAGAGATGTTGAGCATATGGAGTTAAAATATTTCATCGTAAAAGGGGAAGCTCAGAAACAAAGAGTGTGTATTGAACATATTAAGATGGATCTTATGATTGTAGATCCCTTAACTAAAGGCCTTCCGCCAAAGGTATTTAACAAACATGTTTAAAGGATAGGACTTGGTTATATTGATGATTGATTTTTATGACTTTTTAACACTCTTAAGTTCAAAAAATTTTTTGATTCACAATTTTCTTATTTATTATGAGTGTGCAATTGTATTTTAGTAAATAAGAAATAAATTTGTCTATGAGATATTAATGTGGACCTTTATAATATTTATATATCACTTATGTTACCAGACTTAATAAATTACTAGTGTTGTAGCATATAGAAGGAAGTATGCCAAGTTGAAGTATACGATTGTCATGACCCGCATTTTGTGGTTTATCATATTGATGTAAATTATGAAGATATTAAGAGATTTATTTATGCGTGCTTATCATTTACACTATTAAACTAAATTTTGAAATATCGGGACAAGTGAGAGAATGTAAGAATGTGGTCCAATTAGTAGCCATATTCTAAATATATTAATGATGATATTAACATAATTAAAGAGTACTAATTGGTCTATATTTTCTATTTAATAGTGGAATAAATTTCAACTATTTATTTTGATCACTTGATGGACGTATCAAATTAAAGTTATAAATATATAAATTGGTTCTCTTTCAACTAATTAGGGTCACAAATTGTTTTCTATCAAGTTTATGTAACCATGAGAGAGTCAAAAGAGAAAAACCAATTTTAACTAAGAATGTGGTGAAAATTCTCAATCTCTTTTTGATAATAGTGTCTTCCATATCAGGTACCAATATTATGCTCTTATGATTTTTAACAATTGTTTATTTAAAATTCTAAAGTTATGAGTGTCAAGTTTGATTTATGTTATAAAGATCATGTTTTAATATCCATTTCAAACGAGAAAAAAACAAATAACATATATACGATTGTGGAGTCACTACGAGGAATTGCAGAAGCATGGACGGAGTTACACCACTGGGCCCCCCAAGACTTTGGTATTTGAAATACAGAAAGAAAGTGAGATTGCATAGGCTTTGACATGAGAAGACTTTGGAAATTTGGTTCTTGAATTACTCTTAATTTTCCCTGATTGTCCGAGTCCCTTTTTAATTTTGGTGAATCTTAAGATATCTTTATTAGTTCAATATGAGAAAATGGAATTCTTATAACTCAGTTCTCATATATACCTTAGTAGTTAATACTATTCGCCTACTTATACATCCGTCTATTAGGTCAAATTCTAATAAATAATTTTCTATAAACATTCAAACCAAATTCTTAAGAAGCAACTTAGTTCCACTTTTATTTTTCATTTTCTATTTCATTTTCAAATTTAATAAACATTTTATTTGGTTGAGTTTTTAATTTGCTTTCTTTCTATTTCAAAACTTATAAAAAACATAAAAATTAATTTTATTTTATTTTTATTTTAATATGAATTTAATATATTTTTGTTAATTACTTAAAATTATGAATAATATAGTATAACCGTTCATTTTATTTCTTTAATTGTAATATTAATTTATATTGAAAATAAAAATATCTTCAAAATTAATAAATATTTAATATATTTAAAATTTAAAATATTCTAAAATATATCAATTTTATTCTAAATAATAACATTGATTTTAAAATTAAATTATTTATCAATAAATGAATATACATTTAAAAATATTTTATTTATTTTAACAAAATATAATAACTTTATTATTAATATTTATTTATATAGGATTGAAATATAATTATTTACTTGATTAATTAATACAATTAATTTTTTATCTTTTATTTTTAATAAAACTTTATTTTTTATTTAATTTTAATATGAAAATTTTTGTTAAATCTATATTTTATTTGGGTTCTCCTATTTTAAATTTCTAGTTTCGTTACTGCCTGTCTTATTTGCATCTAAGCCATCTATTTATAATGAATGAATGACTTAGATATAAAGGGGACAGGGGCGAGAGTATTTGGAGACAGGGGATCTCAAGGCTTGCTGCATGGGGCTCACGTTTGGAAGGAGGTAGGCTTAAAGTAGCAGGCTCGAGTTCGATTGATTTTGATTTAACCTATTTTTAAAATTAAAATATTAAAATAACTTTATTTTACTAATAATTGTCGAGCCTTGGGTCGGGAGATACCCTCGGAGCATCCAGGACCAGGGCCCTAGTGCTAGTCCAAGGATCGAAAATTTCAAAATATTAATTTGAAGCCGGTCAATTAGAACTTAGCGCTGAACCTATCGCCGTCTCCAATTTGAGCATTACTAAATGCTCAAATTCGGTCAAAGATGTGAATCTGAAACGGGTACTATTCTTTTAAGTTTTAAGTCACCAACTGAAGAACATAGTGGACAGATTCGTGTCCACCAAAATAACATGTCATTAGTGCTTGTCCAGTCGTTGACCAACAGGGAAACACAAATTTCTATAACAAAAGATAAATATTAAAGGACTTGACATTGACTGTCGACTATCGAGCAGTAGGCGGACTAAGTTCTTGCTTTAGCTGTTTTTCATACCATTTTCTCTCATCTCCAAATTTCTGGACTCCCTGTCTGTTGGCAAAATGGAAAGAAAAGCAATCAAGTACTTTGTGGTAAAATCTCCGTCTGTCTATCGTCTTTAATGACTATAATTATCCACTCACACAC
Organism: Erythroxylum kapplerianum; assembly: GCA_025434765.2. Taxonomy (NCBI): domain Eukaryota; kingdom Viridiplantae; phylum Streptophyta; class Magnoliopsida; order Malpighiales; family Erythroxylaceae; genus Erythroxylum; species Erythroxylum kapplerianum. The sequence continues at coordinate 317,140 of JANSVI020001507.1, read as the reverse complement.
CAACAAGAGATATTCTGGGGTTAGACTGAAAAGGGGTTTTGAATTTATAGGTCGACGCATTTGCAGACTCGGCTTTTAAGGGGAACCCAGCAGCGGTATGTTTGTTAGAAGAAGAGAGAGATGATAATTGGATGCAATCTGCAATTGCAAAGGTTTGAAATTCAAATTTTAAGTCAATCTTTAAGTGTAACAAGCTGTAAACGGAACTCGAACATATTTGAATTCATCCATTCCAAAAAAAGGAATAAATTGGAGCATAAGAAATTGAATGATTTGGTCTTCATTCGTTACAATTTAAAGCTTCAAAAAAGGTATGTTATTATCATTATTAATTTTGATATAATTTCTTATAAATTTCTAATAATTAATTTTATTATTTACTAGGACTCTTAATAGTATAAGTAGTTTAATAGATCTAATATATATTGATAATATTAATCTTTTGGGGGATTACATTTATAAGGAATTAGGTTTGGTATATGTGAATGACTTGGAAGATAATCTTGGATGAGAAAGTATTGACATGTCATTTGTTAAATTGAATTTGAATGATGATGATGATAAGACTTCTCTTAATGATAAGAATTTTGTACTAAATTATAATTGAAGTCAGTGCAGTTATGTTAGATATCCTCCCGTAGATGATTTAATGAAGTTCCAAGTTTTTTTCCTTTTCTTTTAATTTTACTTATATTTGATGTATATGTTAAATTCTATATATACAATGCAATTGTAATGCTTTCATTTTTGGTTTTACTTTTACTTAATTATTTCCTCGTCACAAACTCTTGTCATCAATTGCAATAGTTTAGGAGTCAAGAATATTTACTGTTCTTTTTATTTGATGTTTTAATGTAATTATTATTTATTATATGATAAAATTGTAATATTTTAAATATTTTGTATTGTTATTAATTTTATATTTATATGATGATAATTGTCTTTTCATATTAATTATGGTTATTATTTATTAATATGATTTTTGGAGACATGGTTGATGGAAACTTATAAAGTATATAATACAATATAATAATGAACTATTTTGTAATTTTAAATAAATTCATGAATTATTTTATAAATTTCAAAAATTACCTGAAACGATACTCGATATTGATCAATATGATACAGTATGATACTAGAACTTAATCCAGTATTAGGGCTAGTAAAATAATCGAAAGATACTTCACAAGACTATTTAGCAGTTTGATCCATACTAGATATTCATGACATAGCCCTTCTGCCTAGAAATTGCGTATTATATGACAAGCTCAATGACACCAAAGAACTCTGGATACCTAAGTTTACTTAATTTTTGACTTTAGCTAATTGCGAGACAAAAGGTGACTTAGGCTTTACTAACCTATAGTTTTGTACACCAGAAATGGAGTTTGTTTTATGAAACCATCCACATTATCTTTTGAATGCAAAATATTTTTGTTTTGACCAATGATGTAAAAATTGGACTGCATTGATCGATTCGACCAAGTTAAAAAAATCAGTTTGATTTTCAATTCGATTTTTACTTTTAACCATTAAAGGTAAAAACTGGTTGGTTAATAATAAACCAACCAGTTTTGTCTGATCCGTGAAAATCGAAAATAAGGATTTCTTCTCCAACTAACTCGATGTTGAACAGACTTCTTAAAACCTATGAACCTGACTTTGATTCTTTTTTAAACTCAGAACAAAACAACGAATATGATTTAAAAGCTTTGTCGATAGCTTGATAATTCAGTTGAGAGTTGCATAAAACCTACCCATAATAAGCCACAACTCATAGCACAACCACCTTTAACAAAAATTTCAATAACATAATCGAAGTAGACAACAATCATCATGCCAAATAAGAACTGTGTTTCAAGAAAAATTACATTAAAAAAGGAAAGAAGAGGGAGAAAGACAGAAAGAGAGAGGGAGGAGAGAGGGGGGAGACAACAAGTATGGATCATCGTAGTTTGAATGTGAGGTTTGTTGAATCTTAGCACTCACCCTACCAAATCCAGAGTCCTGTAAAGGACCGATTAAAAGACTAAATAGGAGTTTTGTTTCTCTAAATCTTTTTTAGAAAATTTGGAGGAATGATAACATCTTTAGGAACAGTTGAAGAATCCCAGATGAGGAATATAATCATAGCTATAAGTAAAAAAGGGGTGAAAAAAATGAGCTGCTACGTATGATAGATACTTAGCCACTGAAAGGCCACTTCCACTTACC
>JANSVI020001487.1:26503-38641 GCA_025434765.2 Erythroxylum kapplerianum | reverse complement strand
CTTGTACCTAAACCCTTTTTGCCATTTTATTTCAAATTCAAGAATTTTCCTTTTCTCTACACATGAATAATCGCCAACAATCTCTCATTTAATAGAAAGGTTCGGGGTCCAACAATTCTCCCCCCTTAAAGAATTTCATCCTCAAAATTTTCACTTGAGTGATCAAACAAATGAATAACTCATGAGTCAATGGTCCGATTCTTCATAACTTTATAGGGACCAAAACAATTTAAGCTGAGTTGCTTCTTTATCCTACCCTGAGTACATCTTTCATTCAATCTAACACACTTTGGGAACAGGATACTCTTAGAAACAATTCATCCTTCGCTTCATAGTTCACATCTCCATATTGTCAGTATACTTAACTTTTATGTCTATCTCACTGTATTTCATACCCTTGGTGTTAACCCATCTAATTCATTCATCTCTCTTGAATCACGTAATTTCTAGCATTGATCAAATCCCCCTGTCAAACAACATCTCCAATTCTGACCTTCAATAACTTGTAGGCCTTACTCATCATACTACAAGAGTGATGAGTTTTTTCTATCATCTAACTCCTCATACAGTATTCGAGAAGAAATCACTAGGACAGTGATTGTCATACTTAAAGTCCAAATAGAACTATACTTGGATCTCATGGCCCTATGAACTTCAAACTATATGCCTTAAGCATATTTTTGATAGTTAAGACCATCAATTCAAAATATCCAATTACTTACTTTGACATTCTTAGTCACTAAAAGATCTTTCGCTGCATTCCTACTAGGATGCATAACTTATGTTGCCATTTGTACTTTTCTAGCAATCCTTTGCTCGAGTATCTTTATTGATTTCACATACTTCTTATTTCACTCACCATGTACCGTTTTCAATCTTTTAATAAGATTCACAACCTCTTAATCCTTAATTTGGGATAGACCAAACCCCCTATTCTGTGCTTCTTTTTGCATTAGTTCTGATAACCTTAATATCGAATTTCTACTTAAGGTATCTGATATAATGATGAATGTGTATGCTTTTGTAACTGTATAAGAGTTCAAAGATGAATCTTGAGGATAGACAGGCCCATGAAATTGGTGGACCTGACCATTTTTGTTAACTTCATAAGTCTTTAAGACCGTATATCTCCGTGATGTTGAATTTTTAATGTGACACAGTCACCACATGCAACCCGTGACACTGGTGAACTCAATCATGTCTACTAATTGCGTAAGTCTCTAAGATCGTATATCTCCGTGATGTTCATCTTTTAAAGGACATGGCCACATGACCGTGTGTGGTTTAAAAATCTTATCTTCTCTTATTCAAAAGGTTTGATAAGAGAAAAATGTCGCATAAGACAAAAATACATGATAAAAGAAGAGTTTTAAAGTCTAAATAGCATTTTTCAAATACAGTTTTATTGAAGTTTAATTCATAGGATTACTTGGCATTGGTATTGGTGTTTATGTGTGTGTGTATCAATTTGTAGTCAATCCTGAAAGTTTTTAAAAGAGCTAGATGAGAGATTAGTTGTGATTGTTTTGTAAGGTTTAACTTAAAACTTTAAACGCTTATATCATGCTATTTTTTAATTGATTTATTATTGATTTATACCATGATTTTTCACGTTCAAATCGTGTGCCTAATTTATTTTTCAATAAATTTTATAGTTTAAATGGTTTGTTATTGACTAAGTGATATCGTTGATCTTGTGCGGGTTATTGCTTGGAGTCCAATAAATGATATTAGAACCATAGTTAAAGAGAGTGGCAATAACTCTAAGGAAAGGTTGATGTTGACCAACTACTCAATATGGAGACATTTGATAGAAGATCGCATGTATTGTAAGAATCTTTATAATCCAATCGACGTGGACAAAAGAGAAATACCGCTTATAATAAGGCCTTCTAGATTAAAAGACTTTTGAACCTAAAGTTGATGGCTAGGAAATTAGTGTGGGAACATTTTCGTTATTTTCAGTATATCATTAGCAAACTAACTACGATAAAGATCATCCTTGATAATGAGCTACAAGCTTTGTTCCTATTGAGTTCCTTATCAAATAATTGGGAAACTTTGGTTGTGACTATCAGCAACTCCACTCCAGATGGTGCGCTTTCTTTCGATGTGATCAAAAAGAGCATTTTTAATGAAAAGATTAGGAGGAAGGAGATACATATTGACAACATACAAAATCTTGTGGTTGAGAACATGAGAAGAAGTAAGAGTAGAGGTTTTAAAGGGTAGGGCAAATCTAAAAATAACTTTAAATATAGAGATAGAAAAGGAGACCAGGACATGTCATTACTGCACTAAACCTATTCATATAAATTTTTTTTGCTACCAGTAAAAGAGAGAATAGATGAAGTAAGACAACTAGAAAGATGGAGATGACAATAACATTACAACAACAACCTCAAGCATAGATAATGATGTATTATTGATTTGTGCAACCAATGAGTATCTCCATATTAGTCACTCAAATTTTGAATGACTTGTTGATACTAGGGCTTCTTATCACTGCGATCCAAAGAGGGAATACTTCACCAATTATAGGAGTGGTAATTTTGGAAGTATGAAGAAGGGAAATCATAGTTTTGTTAACATCATTAACATGGGTGACACTCGAGTTCAAACTGATTTTGGGTACATATTGACCTTAAGAGATGTACGACACATTCTTAACTTATGTCTTAATTTATTTTCTATAAATGTGCTTAACCAGGAGGGATATCATCACACTTTTAAGGATGACAAGTAGAAGTTGTCTAAAAGGGCATTAATTATTGCTCCTAGTGGATTGTACTGCATCTGATGCAAGACACACTTGAAGGTGTGTGTTAGAGAACTATATGTCATTGAGGAGAATATTTCTTCAATTTTATAGCACTAGATATTAATACATGTTAGTGAGAAGAAAATTAAATTGTCAGTTGACAATTCATTTATCCCTACGAAAACTATTGTTTTTCTCATCCTATGAAAACTATTTATTTTCTCATTCTCTATTATCATTTTGTGGAAGCAAGGCAGCATAAAGTGTTTTTCTATAAAAGGATTACTAGACAGAGGACTAAGTTGGAGCCAGTGCACTCTAACATTTTTGATCTTATTGAGGAGGATTCCTTAGGTGGTAACAAGTACTTTGTTACATTTATCAATGATGTTACTTATAAGGCTTGAGTTTTCATGCTGAAATAAAAACCAAGTGTTTGAGACCTTTAAGAAATTTCATGTCATCATGGAAAGGGAGATAACAAACAATTTGAAGTGTCTTCAAGTTAATAATGAAGGCAAGTGCATCTTTAACAAGATTAAGTAATATTATGCCATAAGTGACATAAGACATGAGAAGACAAAACTTAGTACCTCACTATATAATAGTGTTATGGAAAGGATTAATATAATTATTATAGAGAAAGGTTTGTATAAACTCCAAATGTCCAATCTATAAAAGTCTTTTCGGGATAAGAGGTTCGAACTATAATATATATGATTAGTAGAACTTCTTCAATTACTTTAGATCTTGATGGTCCCAAGAGAGTGTAAAAAGGAAAAGATATAAGTTATACGTGAGTGAGGGTGTTTGATGCAAAGCTTTCAAACATATATTTTAAAGGTTACTCCTCACATATTTTTTGAATAAGGAGACGTGAAGTTTGGTTATAGGCTCTATGATTTGAAAAGGCAGAAGGTTGTCAGAAGCCAGAACATAGTCTTCTATGAGTATAAGATAGGTATAGATCTCATCAAAGAAAATAAAACTACTTCTATTAGTTGGTCATTCCGTACTAGAGATACTTCCCCTATTTCTACTACCGTTGATCAACCTACAAGTGAAGAAGGCAAAGCACATGAGCTAACATATAATGATAATTGCCAATTGCAACTTGATGGAGATAAGCTGCATGAGCCGCATCATGTGGATGATGTAGAAGAAGTCTATAAGCATTATGAGTAGGGGAAGCAACTTGCTCAAGTATTAGAAGATGTCCAACTTCGAAGGTCAGCTCAAATAAAGAAGCCTTTGATAAGATACTTAAGTTCATAATATCTCCTAGTCAATACTGAGGGGAAGCAGGATAATTTTCAAGAAGTTTAGTCACTCAAAGACAAAGAATTTTGGCTAAAGGCAATGAAAGAGGAGATGGATTCGTTGGATAAGAACGAAGCCGATATATTGATGAAAATGGTTCATAAAAGTAAGCTTGAGTTTTATAGTAAACTCACCAGGATGGTTTTTAAGCAATCAATAGGGTAGTTGATTTCTCCTCCAAAATGGGTTGTAGGGAGAGATTATTATCAATTCGGCCTGATTTTAGACATACTCATTATATCAATTCCACTAAATTTGAGGTCGGAAAGTGTTAGTTGTCTTTATAAATAAAAAAGAATGAAGATAAAACGAATTCAATGCAGAAACTAATAATTAGAAGTTGTTTCTGGAGCACACGCCTAAAGACATACTCCGTTAGACCAATTCCACTAAATATGAGTTCTGAAAGTGTTAGTTGTCTTCATTAATCAAAAGAAACAAAGATCAGACAAATTCAAGGCAAAAATTGGTAATTAAAAGCTATTTCTAGAACATACGTATGTGATTAGGTTGCAAACGCTCATGTTAATAGTGAAAAAACACCCATGGGGATGAATGTTAAGCTTTTGTAGCTATGTACGAGTTGAAAGATGATGCTTGAGAATAGACATGCCCGTGTTATTAGTGGGCATGACTGTGCCCACTAACCATATAAGTCTTTGAGACTATGTCTATGACCTTGAGTTTGTTACGGACACAATCAATACACATTGCCGCAAAGGCAATCATGTGCGATCTAAAATTCTTATCTTCTTATATTTAAAATATATGATTAAATATATCTAAAAATCTTCATACATATATATATCCTTTTTGAACTAAAATTTGACATTTTTTGAGGGAACTAGATGAGAGATTTGATGTGATTATTTTGTGATGTGTTCTTAGCTCAAAACTTTAAGCACTTGTATCCTACTATTTTTTATTTAATGAATTTATTGTCACATTAAAATTGCGTGTCTAATTTATCTTTTAGTCATTTATATTGTTTGAGTAGTTTATTATTAGTTGAGTGATATTCTCGATTATTTAAGTGGTATTGCTTAGAGACCAATAGATGATCTTTCTTATTCACCAGATCGTCTCTACTATTTAATAATTTATCTTTTTTTTGACAAAATTTAATAATTTATCTTTTCATATATATTTTTCACATAAAATTTGAGCTTGACTAAATTAAATGTAACTTTCGCATCAAGTTTAGGAGACTAGTCTAAATATTTTAATTCTCGTCTCATAAAGATGTTTTATTTTTTAAAAATGTAAGATTATGAATCAAACATAATTAAATTTTATATTAAATTTAGATTTAATCTTTAAAAAGTTTAGTTAAATTAAACTGAGTAGACCCAGTTCGGCTGTCATCCTCGCTGGCAAACTGAGACAAAAAGAGAGTTAACTAAGCTAAGGTCTGTATCAGAGGATTAGAACAAGCCCAAAGGGAAAAAAATCATTTGACAGCACGAGCAAAGGAACTCATCTATAGTTGATTACCAGAACAGTAGAAATCATTCATTCAGGTGGCTGCATGACCGCAACTAGGTTATAATTTCCAGGTTGTTGGAATAGACAACTTTGGTAATAATGTTAGACTGATCAGTTATTCAGTTCAGAATAGTTGCAATTTCTGGGATTCCACAACATTTTTTTCTTAAGGATGATCCAATTGATGGAATTTGATTTTACGTAATTTTCGATTCAAAAGCCTTAGATTTGAATTGTGATTGAGGAACATCTTTTACCTAAATGACTTATATAATGACAAGCTAAATAAAAATAAAAAATAGTATTTAACTTATTAAATAATTTATTTAAATATATAATTTATAGCTTATTGTATGTACAATTTTATTATAAAAAGACATAAAAAAATTGTACGCAGTTATCAGAAAATCTTGGTTTAGGGTATTGAGTTACGTCATCATTTTTAAGTATAATTAAAAATGTTTAAATTTGATTTCATTTAAATTTAATACTAATTTATTAAAAAAATTAATACTTTAAATTTAATTTGAATAGAATTAATTTTTATTAATTAATTAAAATATTGAATTGAATTAATTTTTGATTAATAATTGGAGGATGAGATTCAGATGGGCACTGCCATCGTTACTCATTATGTCTCTATCTCTGTACATCTCTCTGACAAGTGTCTGCGCAAAAGTATATTGACTCGAGTCCAACGTTGGGTTATGGGCATGTCCAAGCACATGGTTAAAGTTTAGTGTGCATTAATTCGTAGGAAGTGTTATTTGTTAAAATTTTATTTTAAAACTAATTAGTAATAGAGTCACTCGTTAAACTTATATGGTAGTCTTATTTCTCTTCTTTTTCTAATATAAGACACTTACATGTGGATATTATCAACACTCTTCTTCAAGTAAAAATAAACGTAATAATAACTAGATCAAATTGCTGGGACTGGATAGACAGACAACTGGTAAATTATCTAGGCTAAACCTGCTCTGATATCATGTAAAATTTGCAATAGGCCTATGTGCCTACACAAAAAGAAAAGTTTGATCACAACACAAAGTAAAAAACAGTTTTACTGGCAATGTTTATTGAAATTGAAAACCTTTCTCACAACATATATAAAGTGGAGCCATTCCCAATCTTATGCCAAAGCCAATTGACCTCAAATGTAACGATATACATCTATGTTGTAAATAGTTTTACTATCATTAATGACTTACCTTTAATTTTTTAAAAAAATGACAACCCATCACAATATGTCCATGCTAAGTTTATCCATAATTTAACAGCAACATGTCCAACAGGAGCAGACGTGGATAGTATAGCTTGGTTTCAAATTTCCTACGATAATTCTACAACATTGACTGAAACACTTCTACAAGTTATGATTTCAATCTAACTTATCAGCTACACTTTTACAGAACCTGACCTAGTTATGTAATAAACCAGAAGTTTTCTAGCCGCTCCTCTGTAGTAAGATTTGGTGATAAATCTGAATGATTCTTGCCCAACCTGAAATCAAAACACAACCCTCCATCAGGAAACATATCTGGCATGTATAACTTAATGAATACCCGAACATAGAGATTTCCTAATATAAACACATACATGGACATCTGGAAAATAATTTAAACAATTGCACACACATTGCCATTATATTTGAGAACAGAGGACAAATTAACATAAGCATCATCTAAAAGATCTTTGTACGGAACTACATTATCAAGAAATCCACTCAGATGCACAAACACTAGTGAAAATTGAAGCATCTATGTTTGAAATATAAAATGGGGGAATAAAAGGGGAGTCTCAGGCCATTAAAGAAAACATCATTTCCAAGTGGCATGGTTTTACAGAATAAAGAATAGGTAAGGTGATGACTTATTCTTTATTCTGTAAAACGGTGCCACTTCAAAATGATGTTTTCTTTTGCTTTCTATAAGGCAAATAGCAACTTAATAAGGAACAAAAAGGAGAAAAAGGGGAAACTGTTGGATTCAACTTGAATCATGCAGACAGTGTTCTTAATTTTTTTTCTCAAAAGGACTAGACCATGGACGGACTACTCAAAATCAAGAGTTCAGTTAGACTCACTTTACCCAATACAACATTGATGAAATTGGCAAAAATACTCATAAGACTTATTTCAAGTAAAGACCTCTTTTTCAACACTTCTACAGATTCCAGTTTTATTAAGTGGTAAGTTTAAATTCTTTCATCAAAGTCTACAAAGGTATATTTGAAGAAAGTTCGTTGAAGAGAAGCAAGCTTTCTTGTAAGCCGTTGAAAAGGATACAAGCTTTAAAACCCCAAAAACCATTTCTCTGTCTCTCGCTCTGTAAATATATATATATGTGTGTATATATATTTATACATATTATAAAAGAAAGATACAGAATCTTCCATAGATTTCATTTATAGTTGTTTGATTCTATAGTCCTTCACATCTCCTGAACACAAACGTATATAGCTTTCGCATTCTCCATTGAAACAAACCGAAAGGAACATAAACTAGGTAAAAGGGAGAGATTGTCTAAGCAGACATTAATAACCCAAGTTGCATCAAGCCGAATTAAATGAGTAAACCAAAAAAAAAAACTCTGGTCTACTACAGCACAAACCAGAAATGTACTTCACCTCCATCGTTTTCACTAATCTCCAAACTTATCTATATTGTTATTCATCTGATATCTCCCGAATTGCCTGTCTACAAGACTTGAATCCTAGCACTTGTGGGTTGTGGCCTTTACTATGAGTGCCGATGCCATGAGGGTACTCCAGTCAATTCGAGCACTAACATAGTAACACCCACGATGATTACTTTGGTCGAGAAAATCCAACAACGGCCCAGAAAGCAACGTCGCATTGGGACGACTAAAAAATGTCATTGAATTAATGAGCGGAGAAAAAAATGGAATGAGCTGATGAGAGATAGGCGGATCGTTCTGAAACTACTATTTAGACAGGCAGAATACTTCCACAGAGAGAGCTGAAGACATGCAATGCAAAACTTGAGACCCACATCACTTGCACTCATCAAAACCAAAGCTTGACACCAACCCTCGGGCCCATCACTTCTTTTGCTTTCCCTTTTACTTTTTGTAGGTCTCTCTGTTTGTGTTGGCCATGTTGGGGTTTTCTTTTCCAGTTAAAAAGAGACTTCACAATCATTATTCCTTCTCCCACAAGCTCCTGTTCACTGGTTCCGTTAATGCTTGACACTGGACCTCGCTTTCAATCATTCTATGTTCTCGTGGAACTTCGAGAATAAGAATAAAGAGACGGGCTTTCATGGTCACTTAAATTCCTCACTCCTTATGTAAGTGCTTAGTGTTTCTGGAGTTTCAAAGTTGCTGACTTTGAGGTTGCTTCTCAAGTGAGCGTTTCATGAGTTTTATTCTGCGAGTTTGATCTGTGTAATTAGTTTTGGGAGGGAAGTTCTCAGAGAAATGTGTTGTCATGCATAAGATAATTGCTTCATTCGATAAACAAGATAAATTTTCTTTCCTTTCTAATTGTAGTTTTGGAATTTCTATTTGACTTCTACCAACTTCAGTTACAGTTCTAAATTTGGACTGTAAGTAGTTCTCATGAGACTACAAATTTGGGTTTGTTGAGTTTCGGGGTCAATTTCTTCTGCTTCATTTTCCCCTCCTTATTTTGGTTAAAAGTTTTGCAAAGCAGTGTACCTTGGACAACCTGATAAAGACCGGTTTCTGCTAAGAATTGTTTTTGCTCATGCAGTGGAGAAAAACCAGGTTCTTGTTGAAAGCCTTATTTCCACATTAGAAATCACCATGTGTTGATCTCAATTGTTGCTTATTCGTATCGAATATGGCTGAAATTAGACTTACAAGGGTAGAACAAGGCCAAACTAAGATTAGAAGTGTTCCAATTGCCGTGACCCCAGAAGGTTTTTGGTGTTGCCCCTCTCCTGTTGGCTTTCAGAAGACCACTAAAAGTCAAAATCCTCTAAACAAAGCCAAACCTTCCTCACCTCCACCGAGAACTACTGTGCAGAAGAAACAAACCCCATTTAGTGACAGAAAGGCCCCGCCTACATCAATACGTTCCGAAGTTGCTTGTCAGGAGCAAACAAATCGCGGCTCAGGTAAACCTACTATTAATGGTTCAGTTACTAATGAGAGAACACCAAGGCCTAAAATAGAAAGTCTGCCAAGGAAGGTTGCAATCGAGTATGGAGAACCTGGAACCAGTGATATGAAAGTGATCTTACTCGGAAAGCAGGGATTTTGTGTGAAGTTGAGTGTTCACAAGAATGTCTTAGCGGAGAACAGCCACCTTTTTGCTAATAAGCTTTCAGAAGAAGAGTCTACTCTTTCCTGTCTTGAGATTGATGATTGCGAGGATGTTGAGATATATGTTGAAACTGTGGGGTTGATGTATTGTAAAGATATGAAGCAGCGGTTAATCAAGCAAAATGTCTCTCGCGTGCTTCGAATTCTCAAGGTAATCTGCAGCTGAATAGATCCCTTCTTCAGTCAGAGATATTTTCTGTACAAATTATGTTTTTAACTGACGTCCATTGGAGATTTATGACTACCTGTTAATTAACAATATGCATTTATTAATGATCTCTTGTCAAGTAGTTGAGAATGTATTTACTTACTCTTTAGGGCTTTCGTATCCCCAAGCAACCCGTGTGAGTTAAGTTATTATCTCTAATTAATAATAATGAAGGAATAGAAGGGAAAAGCTTAGTCTGTTTAGGTGCATCAAAAGCAATGTTAATGGTTCATTTGATATTCTACTTGTTGAAATCACCTGAGAAGGACATCTAGGGATTGTTTAAGGACAAGTATTAAGACAAGTATATTGCGTTCTATCATTCGAGTGAGGGGTGACTTTATTCAAATTCTTCTAGATCTCTTTTTGTGGTTACGTCTTAAAACATTTTAATAACACTTCAAGTTTGACCCATATTATTTGGTTAACTCTTGGAGATGATGGATGAAAGAGTCTTCATGTATCCCTACCCATTCCTATTTGAGGCATGTCTGTAAAGCGTCACTGTTTATTGAATAAACATAGAGCAGGTATTTCACTTGCAAATGGACTGTGTACTGATTAAACAGAACCTAGAACTTGGCCATAAAACCAATTACGATGGAAACTTTCCCGGCCGAAGTTCTCACCCTGACCTGCATGTTGTGGACCAATGATGTAACAAACCTTGACATAAATCAGGTCAAACCAAGTTAGGAAATGCATTGACTGTGTTTTTGGGGCTGAGATGTTTGATCTGTCACCCTGCGGAAATATATGTAATACAGTAATAGAAGATGAAGGTCCTTTTTGTGCCCTCAGTTTTAGGTTAATGTTTATGCCTAAATGATAGATATGTGTTGGCATACACTTGTTAGCCTTTTCTTATATTTGAAGCACCTCTTCTCATGTTATGCAGGTTGGTACTAGTTGATTCAATTAATCTTCACCCAGTAGCAGATAATACTGTTTTTGTAATTTTTACTGATTTTCCCCTTTATCCTTTGTGCAGTGTGAGAAATTCTATATGTTCTTGCAATGCTTAATCCTTTCTGCCATTTCAACCATTGCTCGTTTACCTTCTTGTGATATTTCAACTGAAATGGACATCATTCAGAATCTTCTAATGTTTTATTCCTTTATTGTTTGAATGACTGTCCTGTATCAAATTATTTATTAGGCTGCGCAATTTGGACACTGTCAGGAAAACTTGAGTTGTTGGGAAAATGGCTTGCTGGCATCGCATAATGACACATTTCTAATCTGCCTGTCTTAATTGATCCCTGTTCTGTAAGCCAACATCTTGACGTATAATGTATGCTCAAAACCTGATTATGGACTAGTTGTAGTGCAAAGTGGTCAATTTAGGTTAGGGCATTGGCAACAGAGTCATGAGTAGTCATACATGTGATCGTTGTCTTTTTCTCTATAGGTGAATGATGCTATTTCTAAACATGATTTCTTTTTCATGTTATTAGTGGTTGCTCGAAAATCTTTGTAGTACAAGTGTTGATTCCGAAATTGTTGTCTAATCATTTCCAACGGGTGTATATGTTGTCTAATCATTTCCAACGGGTGTATAGTTGTATGTCATGTAAATCCTGTGCTTGGTGTTAGAAGTTGAAGAATTGCATGCCAATTACCACATTATTGAAGTGTTTGAGTCCAAGGGTTGATATACTGGTATGCCTTGTGAATTTTGAATTTGGGGAATTGTAAGAAGGACCGCAACATCCTTATCCATGTGCTATGCATAGTTTTTCCATATGATGGAAAAGATGGTTGCCTAGTTTATCTAGCAGTTTAGACTTAGGCCCTCCCTAAGCATGCTTGAGATCTCTGCTTTTTCCTTTTTTCTTTCTTTTTTCTCTTGAATTCTTAACAGTAAAAGGGAAGAAATTATTTCTCTTATGAAGACTTCTCAAAAATGGAACTTTCCTCAGGTTGCTGAAGTTCTCGGCTTTGAATCCTGCACTAAGTCATGTTTGGAGTATTTGGAAGCAGTGCCATGGGTTGGGGAAGAAGAGGAAGAGAAGGTGGTATCTTCAGTCCTTCGCCTACAGCATGAAAGTATT
>JANSVI020001485.1:204736-215370 GCA_025434765.2 Erythroxylum kapplerianum | reverse complement strand
CAGGAAATAGAAGAAGTCAAGAATCTTCTTCACTTCACCTATGTTTATTTATGGTTAGCATTAAGGACTCATAGACATTCAGAAGATTTGGATGAGATTATATTTTTAAATAACATAATAATAACAACAACAACAACAACAATAATAATAATAATAATAATAATAATCATCATCATCATTATCATCATCACTATCATTATTTGATGATTGAACTGAACTATATTTAAAACAATTTTGAACTGCAAATAATAATATAAAATTTTAATGAAATTATACTATTTAAATATTTATGGTTGCAAATCATTAAGTTGGTACGTTTGTTAATAACGTAAGTTTCTTTCTCTTTTTGGTTATTTCATCATATCGGACATTTAGGCGTTTAACTGAAAATTGACCCCTTAACTTAAATGTTAGTAAAAATACCCAAATAGGAGTTGAAGTCATATTCAAGTGAATCAAATTGTGAAAATAGGGTTGATAATGGGCCGAGATGGGTCGGGCTGAGCTTGCCCAAGGTCAACCTCAACATGATAGCATTCTACTAAGATACAGGTCCAACCCAAGGCTTGATTGGCTCGAATAGCTGAAATTTAGATTTGATCCAGCTCGACCTGATTTTATTCACTATAAGAAATTAATACAATCTGCTACGTTTTATTGGTAAAACATAGCGGATTCTAATGACTTTTTGTGATGTTTAAAAAACGTCACAAAAAGTTCAAATTTTTTGTAACGTTTTATAAAAACATCATAAATTTGTAACAAATTTTGTGACTTTTTTATTAAAACGTCACAAAATAAAAGCCGTGACGTTTTGTTGAATAAAACGTCGCGGTCGGTCTACTTAATATTTAAAAATTCATCTCCCGAGTTCATTTTTCATTTTCTTCTCTAACGTTTTCCTTCCCTCTTTTTCTATGGTTTCTCTCTGCCTTCTTTCCACCCAAATGTGAGGCCTCTAGCAGCACCGCTCCTTCTTCCTCCACTAAGAAGCCAAGCGTTTCGAGATTAACAAACTCTTTAAAAGTGTGAAATTTAAATCCAGTTTGGCTTTGAATTTCTTTCTATGTTTTGTATTGTTTTAGAGGTGGTTGTGTTTGGGAACTGAGTATACGTAGGAGTGCCTAGCTCTACGATTGTCTTCCTTTTGGTTCTGTTCTTTCAAGGTAGCGAGAGAGAAGAAGAAGAAGAAGAAAGAGCCAAGACCCACCTCGAGCTTTTCTTGCTTTCTTCTGTGTGGATTTATGACGACTGGTTTTGATTTGATTGCGACTAGGGCTCTGCAGCTCTGCTTTTGGTTTTGTTCATCAATAATCACCATAGCTTCTTCTTCTTCTTCTTTAGCTATTGCTCTTTGCATTTGCTTTCTCCAATTGTTTCTTTGCTGGGTGCATAGGAGCTTCAATCTCGCTTCCTCTTCTGTTTCGATGAATTTGACACCAAAAAGGTAACTTTTTTTGGATTTGTGCTTTGTTTTTTAGTGTTTTTGTTTTACTTAACTTGGTATTGTTTGGTTTTTGCAGGACTGGTTTTGGTTTGGAGTGCTTTGAGGATTTTCACATAAAAAGATATTTCAACCTTTTCCTATTTCTGATAGGAAATCTCACTTAATACTTACCTTCAAATTCTCTATTTATTTTATGGTTTTTTTTTCCTTTATTAGTTTTCTCCAATTTTGTAGTTTAGATTTAGGCGATTTTGTGGATGGGTTTAGGAGGAAAATTTTAAGGAAACATAAATTTCTAATGTCAGTTTCAAGAAGGAAATTACTTGTTTGACTTTTTGCAATAATCAGTTGAATTGGAATTTTGAGTGCTAAGGTGTTTGTGTCTCGTTTCTATTAGAGTTCTACATGTTTTAGAGTGTTCAAGGATTGAGATATGTGTGTGGAATGATTGTGGGGTTATGGTAACATCATTTTCTCATTGTTTGTTACATTTTCTATATATAAAAGGCTAGTTTTAACTATGGTGATTTGCCAAACAAAAGATACGAGAAGTATTTTCCTGGTGTAGATATCTTTGTCTGCATCCCAGACCCGATGATGTAGCCGCCGATCATGCTAGTTAACACAGTGTTGTCGGTGATGGCTAATGATTACCCTTTAGAGAAGTTAAATGTTTACTTATCTGATGACGAAGGCTCAGACTTAACATTTTACACAATGTTGGAAGGATCAAAATTCTCAAAATATTGGTTACCCTTTTGCAAGAAGTTCAATGTTGAGCCAAGATCCCCGGAGGCCTCTTTTCGTTCTACTGTTGATCTACTGGATGAGCCTGACAATAAGGTCAAGGAATTGCTTTTCATCAAGGTGCGTAATTGAATATATTTACTTACCATTGGCTTATATTTGCTAGTGCATAGAAAATGTGGGAACTCGAGATAGCAAGCACTTCTTGTAAAGTCAAGAAGGTAAAATGGTGCTCATCTACATACTAAGTATAAACCACTATTAAAAAAACATTGATTTTTGTGTTGTTATGTTAATCACACAAGTATATGTGAAAGTAACCTTGTTGAAAAGTGCTAGGAATAGTTTGAAGCTAAAAATTACTTGCCTCTTGTTATTAATCCAAAATTCTGTTAATTCCTCAAAGAGTACCATTCTAGATCCAGTTTCCAGTTTAAATGTAAGTGAACCCCATTTACCTTCTCCTTTCTTTTATGATGCTGATGCAATTAAAGAATGATGGAGGAGTTAATTTTATATGATTGCAAGAGTTTTCTGGTGGTTCTTACAGTGTTTTTCTACTCTGGACAATCCAAAACTTTTCCTTTTATCTTCAAAATCAAGCTGCATTCATTCTTGATGAACCTATGAAACTAGATCTGATGATTGTTACTTACTCTTGAATGTCATCTTCAAATTTTTCTCTAGTTTAGTTTCATTTCTGAATGACTTTGTGAAATCGATATGTCTTCCCTTGCAGTTGCCATTTTTTTATTATTTAAGTTAATAATTTCTTATTCACTACGATGCCTTTGGACCCTTTTTTGGAAATGATAGGTAAATTGACTTGGATGTATTGTAATGTATGATGATTTTGTCTATTGCTATTAAGAGTAGTTTTCTGATCTAGTTAATTAGTTGGGTAATTATCCAACTAATTAGTTGGCTTGGATTTGCCATATAGGTGAACTAATGATATTGAGTTGCCTTAAGTGTATGTACAATAATGTGTTCTTACTGCTGTACTTCTTTGCGTAACTATGGTTTAATTTCTAACGATTGCTCAAATGTTGTTTTGGACTAATTACATGGCTAAAGTTTTTGGTAAATTTGAAATTGAACGTTGATGAAATGATTGACGTTAACTTCCTAATATCGAATGAATGATTATCGATGATCACGCCAAGTATAAGCTTCAACTGCATCATGAACATCCTCTCCTTTTGCTCTGTACCTAATAAAATTTATTTTTCAACAAGTATAAAAGTGACAGAGAGAACTAGGAAAGATTGAGGTGGGAGTGATCATCTAATGGTTTCTTCTTTGGTTATTTGGTTAGGTACTTAAGCATTTGCCTCTAGTTTCTTAATTTCCATAGCTGGAGTGGAACACATTGCTTGTTATACCTCATCACAGAAAGTTTTATGTCAACCTTTTGTTGCTGATGCAGTAGAAAATCAGGTGGTGGAATTAGTGGACTTTTATTAGCTACTTTTAGTTTCATGGCAATGCAGAGCCAAAGGCACCCATTTACTTTTATTGTTTCAATTTGTTTGAGTTTCATATATCTTGCATCCTAGGGTAAATGAGTATGAGATTTAATAATATGTTATGAAAATTCTCCAGTTATGCGTGTTCTTGGAGATCTTGCAAAATGATTCTACAAGTTGCCAAGTTGCATAGATGCTTCTATCTGTAAAATTCTTTAATGCTTAGCTGATATGTGCTTGATATTTGTTTCTTACAGCTCGATAGGGCATTATTCAACCACCTTAAAGTTTACAAAGGCCCATATCATCCGCATGAGGCCCAGAACTGTAACTTTCTTAGATTTAATGACATTGATATGATCAACAATGCATACAGTATTTCCATATTCTTATTCCTCTCTCCCTCGGCCTTAATACTTCGGCAATAAATAATTAAAAGTAACTATTTTGCATTTTTACCCCTTTGTGCATTTAGGCCTGTCAGTGATCACACTGATTCTCATCACAACACTCTTGATGTTTTTGATCATTAACATCTTCTAGAAGCAAAGCGTCCTTATGGCATTACTGTTTGTATTCAGTTTTGGATTAGTCGAGTTAGCCAACGGAGGGAGAAATGTCTATTCTTAGGTTGAAGATAGCTTTGGCAATACAGTTATATAGAATTGGATTTGTATGTCGTCGAGTCTTTTAATTAAATATTCTCCTATTTTTTCAAAAAAGTAAATATTCTACTTCTTGTTTTAAAAATTTATTTATTTAATTTTGCCATTTTCCTTTGTTCTATTCAAAGAAAAATAACAATAACACTAAAATATAAAAAAATTTCTAGATTAAAATGATTTTCAAAAAGTGGAAAAGATATTGGAATATTTAAAATTAATGATATACTAAAAAAATTGAAGAATTATTAAATAAATAAAATTTATAAATAATATTGAATAGTTATTAAACAAATAAGATTAAAAAACGTTATTTAAAAATTATTAAAATTGAAAAATTATTAAATTTAAATTATTTTTGAAAAATAAAAAATTAATAATTAAAAAACGTCGTGGAAGACTTTTCGCGGTGTTTTTAGGAAACGTTGTGTAAAGTCGAAATGTAACTTTTCGTGATGTTTCCTAAAAACGTCGCAGAAAAACCAATCTTTCTGTGACATTTTTCAAAACGTCGTGGAATGTCAGTGTTTTCTGTTACGTTATTCAAAAAACATTGCAGAAACCTTTTGCCCATACCACATCCTGCTACGTTTTTTATGACATTTTTTAAAACGTCACGGAATGTATTCTGCGACATTTTTTAAGATTCTGTGACGTTTTTAAAATGTTGTTAATTGTCTTATTTTCTTGTAGTGATTATAAACATATTTATAGAAGTAGCTTCCTTAAGCCTCTTATGTTTTTAGGGTAGCATGATAAGCTTTGTAGTTCCTTTTCTAATGTCCATAAATTCCACAATGAAAACACATGGCCTTATCATCGTTTTTCTTTTTGACATCACCTTTTGACTTTACTACTTTAGTAGAAGCCTTATGTTTATTGTTATTATTCGTCTTAGAGCCTTTTTTCTTGGTCTTAAAAGAATCCAAAATAAGAACATAACTGGTTCCTTCTTAAGGCACCTCTTTATAGTCTTGAGAGCATTTAATAGTTTAAGCAATGACATATCCTTTTGAATTATTTGGAAATTCATAACAAACTATGAAAAGTTCAAATTGAGAGACTATAACACCATATTAATGCTTAACTCACGATCCATGACAAAACCTAATTTGCCTAATTTTTTAATATAGCCAATCATCTTTAATACGTATAGTTCTACTAAAGATCCTTCTACCATCTTGCATTGAAATAATGCTTTGGAGAACTGATATCTCTCCACCCTACTTTGTGTACTAAACAAATCCTTAAGATGCAAAATTATAGCAAAAGCATCAATGTTCTTGTACTGCTTTTGAAGTTTTGGAGACATATTAACTAACATCGCACATGTAGCTTGCTCAGCATTATTAATATAATATTGATATCTCCTCCAAAACTCATCAATCATATCCAAACTAGGCTTTAATAGAACAACAATATCAAGAAAATATGGTTTCTTTTCTTACATAAGAACAATTCTCAAGTTAGGAAATCGGTCTAAAAAATTGAGTCCAGTTAGTTTATTAGCATCTGTTAGACCCTTAAGTCTTAATAGCAGAATCGAGTATGCGGTGAACCTTGAATAATTTTTGACACTCAAACAATAGAATAAGGCAAAAACCTACTAATAGTTGAGGAAAATAGTCATTGTCAAGTGTTGGCATGAGTTGGTACACGTTGCTGAAAATCTTTGAAGAGATGCAAGATTCGGATGTGAGAACAAAAGATAGCTTAAGATGGACCATGGGTTGACAGTTAACTGGATCACCTATATGATGGAGACACGTGAGATCTCTAAGGACTTAACACGTGCTCAAATAGATGGAGCATGACTAATGGACTTAATATGGGTCAGCATTAAACTGAATCAATGTGCTATGAAAGGATTTGGGCTTAAATGACTCATCATCAATGGATATAGATGAAAGGGAGATCTTAGATGAAGTGACAGATAAGTTCATAGTAGATATACATCAGCTTTAAGAGATAAAGACCATGGGAGAGGATCATCTGAAGATAGTAGAGTTCTTCATAGATATAGATGTATTTTTTCTAATTAAATGTAATATCTTATCTTGTTAGTCGTGATGTAGATAAATCCTATCAGATAAAGTCCTATTTAGATGAGCATGTCACCCTATTGGTTAGTGTGATCTAATCTGATAAGGATAAATGTGATATAGTTAGTTCAATTCAATTAAAATTATGAATTGTAAAGCTAGAAGTATCTATAAATAACTTATTTGAGCCTTGCTCCAGAGGAAAAGACAGAGAGGAAGGAAACACATTGAGAGAGGACATTCTTTTGTATACTTTTGGAAAAGTAATAAAGGTTATTTTTTACCGTAGCTCTTGTGTGTTTATTATTGCCTATAAAAATTTAATGTTTTCGTAGTATTCTTACTTCAGCGTGAGAGTTAAACACTAAGGCATTCGAAAACAAGATTTTGTTGGTTAATAATCACGTGGAAAGACTGGGTCTTGCTTAATAAGTGAAGTTGCCTACAAATGAGTAGGCATAACTTTGGTATAAGTTTGATGTCTAGGAAAAACTTTTGTAACAACTAAAATTAGAGCCACATTTTGATATGACAAGAGACAACAATTTGATAGAACGTGTCAACAAAATGGAGAGACTCATAAAGCTAATTCCTCAAGGGGAGGAAGATGTCACTTTCTACTCATCTCGGATCCAGATTTTGAAGACACAAATCCAACAATTACAACAACAAATAGAGGATTTGATGAGGACAAAAGAGGATTTGGGAGTGCCGAATGTGAGAGCCTTAAATTTTTGATGGCAAGTGAAGTGTTAAGGAGCTCAAAAATTTCTTGTGAGATATAGAGCAATACTTTGCAGCAACAATGATGTCCGATTCGGAGAAGGTGTCAATCACGACTATGTATATGGTGGAAGATGGAAAGTTGTGGTTCAGAGCGAGAACTTCCAATGACATCAGTGTGGGTAGACATCCCATTAACACTTAGGAGAAAATGAAGAAAAAGATAATAGACCAGCTCCTCCCTAACAATAATTCATGGCTCGTGAGGGCTGTTTTGACTACTTTCTTCTTATCGGCTACACATGGGAGGCAATCCTATGTAGGGACGTATGTGTTTTGAATTGCCTCTCATGTGATCCCCTGTGAATGTTTATGTTATTAAGCTCATGTATATGACAAAATAATACTTTTAAGAATGAGGTAAAAACTTCTTTTGTCAGATTTCTTTTTTTGTTTGGATACATTGACATGCTCTAACTTCCTCTTGATGCTTCATTTTTTTATTGAATGTATATGTAGGTGCAATGGTAGTACCAAATGGTATAGAGTGAATATATCTTCCACAAAAAATACTTTAGTTCCTTTTTTTTCCCTTACCTCACTTATAGCTTAGATTTGTCAAATTCAAATCTAAAATTTTGCTCAATCCTAAGTGCAAACCATATAGTTAGAAATTTAGACTACATCAAAATGTGCCAGTTGTATATATTGTTCCTTATTTAAAGAAACCTTAGAAGGCTTTGTATTTGTATCATACTCAATTTTTAACACTTCATCGTAGGATTTTGGTTCACCAAAAATTGAAATTTTTATTTGATTTACATTCCTAATATCTCTCTATCTCTGTTTAAATTGAAGGAAAAACTATGCTTCTTATAACTCATATTAATAGTATGTCTTATTAAGCCACAATGAATACACATTAACCTTTTGCCTTCTTTATCCCAAAACCTTCTTCTACCTCTAAAAGGTTAGTACACTCTCACTCTTTGCCTGCTATAATTTCCTCTTGTCATATTATTTTCTTCTCTAAGTTTAGTTCTTAACTCATTGTTAATAAGTTATTTTTAATACTAAATAACTAAAGAAAATGGTTTAACCTTATAATTACCATTTATTAAAGAGACTTGTTACTATGATACCTTAGTGGAGCTAATTTTTAGTCATTAAGTTTTTATTTTTTAATTGGTACAATTTATTATCTAGCCTGTCCACTTCGGGTCGAGCTCGATCTCAATTACCAAGCCTAGGAACAAGGTCGACAAATGAATGAGAATATGAAGAAACATAGTTCAGATATGCATGAACATTTGGAGGAACATGGTGCACATATTGATGAAAATATAGAAGAACAAGGTTCACATTTTCAATCAAAATTCTATTTAGATATTCCAAATGACCATCATCTAGTTGACATTGAATCAACAAATTGTGGTGGTGTTATTAGTACTAATGAATATCCTAATGAAGAGGAGGCGAATGAAGCTTTGCGTAAACCTAGTTTAAATCTTAGGGATAATCCTACAAATGTTGCAAACATGAGTGGAGATTGAGAATAGAGTTTGGAATTGCAAAAGAGTTTAAAGATGTTGCTGCTGATTATTCAGTACATACTGGATACAATATTAGGTTAAAAAAAGTGAGAGTAATCGAATTAAGTTTGTATGTGTTGATAGATGCTCATGAGCTTTGTATGTTGAATATGATAATAAAGAAAGATGTTTCGAGGTTAAAACTTATAACCCTAATCACACTTGTTTCACAATGAACAAACTAAAATTGCTTTATGCCAAATTCTTGATTGGACACTTTAAAGATAGAATTTTGAAGAATTTTAGTATTTGTACCCAAAAAAATAGTCGAAGAATGTTAAAAAAACCTCAATATCTTTATTAATTCAAGCATGCGTAGAAGAACAAAGAAGAAATTGAGAAAACAGAGAGCAACAAATTATATTAATGAATATGTAAAGTTACAAGGTTATATATATAAGTTAAAGATAAGCAATTCTAGATCAACAATTGAGTTATAATTATCAATAAATTAAGAGAGTTCATTGCTACAAGTAGTGATAAATGAAAATTTCATCAACATATTAATACTTCCTACTTCATTATGCTATGTTATACATTATATTAATACTTCTTTATTATTGTAGTTCAAAAGATTATAAAATTGTTTTAGTGCCATGAAAAGAGGGCAAAAACATTTAAGATTGATTTTTGAAATTGATAGATGCTTTTTAAAGACAAAATTCCAAGGCTAATTGTTAAGCGCAATTGGTATAGATGGTGATGGAAGAATGTATCCATTAGTCTGGCTAATTGTAAAGATAGAAAGCATAGATTCCTGGTGTAACATTCCATGTTAGGGGTTAGAATATTGAGGAATTACAGTGCATAGTATGCTTTGCATAATTGAGTATTCATTGACATGTGCTTGTGATTTTTTTGGACTCATACAAAATAATTGTACATGCATTTATTGACATTTTTTTAGTATAAGTGATTTTTAATGTGATTAAAGTGTGAATTTTGGATTAATTGTGTTACAAAATTTATTTGGTGATAATAGTCATTATTTTAGAATTTTGGTGAATTTTAGGAAAGTTATTGAAAATTTGAGGTATTTAAGAATAGGAAAAATATTAAGATAAGAGAAAAATTATGTAGTGACAAATGGATCTATTAATGTGTGACATGTGGACAAAAGAGTTAAGTGACAATTGGTTGCCTTACTTGGAAGACACATGTAACACATGCATTGAAGACATGTGTCAAGCCTTAGAAAGGGACACCTAGGGATTAGGAAAAACGTTTCTGCAGCTCCTTTCTTTGGTTTCTCGGAAACCATTTACATTTACCTCCATGCTTTGCCATCACCGAAAACATCATCTTCCTTCTTGCTTTGCCATCACCGAAACCTATTATTTACTCTTCCCATTTCTGGAATTTCTGCCCAAGGAATTGAAGTGTGAATCAAGTAATGCTTTAAGTTTTATGATAGTGTAAATGATTTCTGTTGACACTACAAGAAAACAAGGCATTTTGCGATGTTTTTATAATGTCACAGAATATCCAAAAATGTCACAGAATGTATTTTGCAACATTTAAAAAATATCGTGGAATGTGGTGTAGGCAAAAGGTTTCTATAATGTTTTATGTAAAACATCACGAAAAACACTGACATTTCGCGATGTTTATAAAAACGTCAATGAAAGCTTGGACAACAAACATCGTGGATTCTTTCACATTCCGCGACATGTTTAAAGATTTTTAAAAAATGTCACAGAATATCTAACATTTTGTGACGTTTTTAAAACGTCACGGAATCTCTAACATTTTGTGACGCTTCAGTTCAGATATTGTTAATAATCCCTCTTCTTCCCTTTTATGCCTTGTTCTTATTTTGATTACCTTGCTACTTTTCCATTGAGGGCAATGTGTGCTTCAAGTGTGGGGGAGCTATCCCCGTTTATCTTTTTCATTGCCTGGCATGACTGTTGACAGTGTATGAGTGTATGAGTTGTTGGCTGCTGCATTCT